>OMKZ01026128.1:0-45394 GCA_900302535.1 Neoniphon sammara
CATGTGATGCTGGAGCTTGAGGAGCGCATTGCTGCTGTAATAACTCCCTCACAGAGCTGCAGCAGCGATGGGGAGACTCGCTCTCCAGCTGCGTCCACTGTTGCCGCTGTGTGCGCTCGCTCTGTCTTGACGCTCCGCTCTCTCGTTCTTCCCAGCAAAGCAGTCCCACTCTTTCTGCCTCCCTGCCTTCCTTGAGTAAATGGGTGGGTGTTTTTACTGCTCCTCACACCCGGCAGCCACTGACTCGTCGCTAATAAGGACGAGGGGGAGTGCAGGGGGGAGGAGGCAGGAGGGAGGCAGCTCCTCTGATAGTGATGGCATGAGACTGATTCAGCCTGAGGCCAACTGGGGGGAGCGAGTCGCCCACTGAGTCCCTGGGGAACATGCACACACATACGCGCACACACACACACACGCACAAACACGCAGACAGGGAGAGACGTGTTCACTGTGGCTTTTGTCAACACTGACACAAAGCTGTCTATTTTAACACTCAGATTTTAAGTTGCATTAGCTTGTTGCCGTTTCGTCAGTTGTGCAGTCTCTGTCTGATGGCAGAGTAATGGATAAAACTCACTCTGTCAGCTGCTGTTGAAACTATTACTCAACGCCACTTTAAGCCAACTGTTATTTATAACTCTCCAAGTATTACTGTGGCATTATACGACAAGGAGTAGCACTGCAACTGTGTAATGTTGAGTTGTCATCATCATAAATATAGATTTCCATTGTTTTCCGAGCTAGGCGGTGTGTAATCTACACTGCTTCCATTATCTGACCTCACACTGAAGATAATGTTTGTTGTGTTTGGGGCTTATCTAGTAGTACTACACAGAAGCATATACTGAAGTGTCCGTCTCCATGTGAAAATGTCTAACCGGAGAGATGATTTCCTTGGCTTGTGCTGCCCACTCTGAGCTAATTGCTCTCTTATTGGCATTAGGGTTTATTTCCATCACGGCCCAGGTCGTCATTTCACTCAGCCCTCTGCAGGGAGAAATGTCATGCTTTCAAGGAGGAAAAGCTATACAGAACAAGCCTGGGGGAATGGCTGTTAACTTGCATTAAGTTTATATATCTAAGTATGATATTCTGTATGATATTATGGCATAGTTCTGTGAAAAATCTCCATTTTTTTCCTGCTGTATTTGACAGGTGAAGTCCAGGAAAGTTTACTTTTTGGGAAAGGATTTTACAGGACAGCGACAGTATGTGTGATGACTGGCTACTCCTTTGTTGCTGTGTTGTTTTGAATTACTGAATATGATGCTGGGATTTAGTAAGATTCAGAATTGTTTGCACAGAACAGATCTCCAGGATCCAGTCTAAATCTTTATATACTTGTAACCCAAATGATTCTTAAAGTAACAATCTGCAAGATCCTTGTGCCCCCCCACCCCCTCTCTTCCCTTTTTTTTTTTTTAATTCTAGCCACATATTTGGTGCAAAGCAGTCACTATTGTGTGTTTTTTGTGCTTCCCGAGGATCTTCTTGGGAATGCCCTATTATGTTAAATGAGCATGTGATAGAGGGCAGTAAAATAGACATTACTACTTCAATGAGGATATACGCTCAAGATGATAGTCCAGGTATGACCGTGATAGAAAGTGTATCTCTCAGATATGTCCTCGTTGTCTTTGTCTTTAGCGTTTTTAATTTGATCATTTTTGACAGGCTTCCTTTTTCAGAGAGGACAAAAAATCACAGAAACACTGTCTTTCTGAGCCACCCAGCCCCGCCGGTCAACTTTAATCAGACTGTCTTTGATCCTGTATGGAGAGCAATACAAGTGGTCATGTGACACGGCATCTCCTCTTGGATACACACACACACACACACACACACACACACACCTGGACCTTTGCAACCACCCACTCACTTAGTGAGTCTGTGCTTTTAAGAAAGACAGCCTCATATAATGTCCTGCATCTATTAGCACTACTTTGCATTTAAATGTATTTGAATGGGATTTGCAAAATGACAAAAATTCCTCGAATCGCTCCAGCCTGGAGTAGTAATTGATATTTTCACCTATTTTAATGATTTAGCATTTCTCTGAGGATAAAGCCCCTTGATGCCAGGTTTAATCGCGCTCACATAAAGAAACTTATTGCTACCCTACAGTTACATCACCAGCGCTGTATGCTCTTTCTCTGCAGGGTTCAGCTGATTCTTACACAAGCCGACCGTCGGACTCGGATGTGTCCCTGGAAGAGGAGAAGGAGGGCGGGCGGCAGGAGAGGGAGCAGCAGGCCACTGTCCAGCTGGAGAGGGCCAAGGTCAGTCAGTCCGCTGGCTCCGAGTTTCACTGGGAACAACGTACAGTTCAGTAGAGCTACACATGAAACACACACAAGCTCAGCTCACACATATGCAAACACACGAGTGAGCTCTGCTGACTTGCTGATGTTCATGTTTAGATTGGTTACATTTAAGGTAGACTGAAATCTCCCTGTGTGGAAAAATCCACCCTAAAACTCCAACTCTGCTGGTCTCATTAATTAGTTTGTCATTATAAAAGCATGATGAGATTTCTTCAAAGCCACATTATTTTAATTTCTAGTAGAGATCTCAAGGTTCCCAAAGATACCAAATATGTCCTGCTGAATCACAGGGAAATGTGTATAAAATGATGCACAAGACATACAGGTATTTTCTATTTGATGTAATGCTGTAGCCATAAAATAATGGGTTTGGTCTTGGGTTTGAATGTTTTATTGAAAATCACATCATTGTATTGCTACAATGGAGTTAAATACAACATATTACTACTGTATAAAAGACAAATGATAAATGTTAGATTTTGGTGTTCAAAGTGCAAGGAGTCACCGTTTTGCCATAGAAAATCATACAATGACAAATCCATCACAGAAGAGGCAAAGATACCACTTTCTGTACTTGCAATAGCCTCAATAGACCAGAATGCAATGCAGCCACAAGACATGTTTTGAGTATAAAGGGCATTTCCATGAGACACACCTTGATGTTCACAGACTATTTGTCTAGCTATATACTCATCCAGCCACCTTTGATTGAAAGCAACAGGTTCAGGCGTGTTGGTTAAATTAATTGTAGAAAACTGCACTTACTAGGCAGGTCGAGTTAAAATGGGTACAACAAAAAAGGAAATTACAGCACTTATTTAACAGTGCTATAGTATACAAGGATGTATTTTGTTCTTTATGTTTACTGGACACTTTTCCTCCCAGCCCTAAGATCATCATGAATTTAATCAAAATGTTCTATGTTTTTGAATTTGAATTCAGTGACTCAAAACTCTGACACTGTACTGCTTGTACAACATATTTGTCTGACAGACTAAAGCAGTGGCCTTCGCGGTGAAGACGAACGTCAGCTACTGTGGCGCTCTCGATGAAGACGTCCCTGTGGCGGGCACTGCCATCTCTTTTGATGCCAAGGACTTTCTCCACATCAAAGAGGTACAATTCAAGCACCGCTCAGATCCACTAAACCTACGGCACTGCGCGGAGGGTTGAATTTAGTGATTTAGTTGTTGCTTTGGTTGTCTGTTCTTTGTGTTTTTGTGTTTAGAGAGTACTTTTATTTTGTAGTGAGGTGAGTATTTTGGCATATGTAGTTTTGAGCTCAAATATTCACCCATATAAATCTGTATCTGTACCATTGTAACTTAATGCACATATTCTACATATTCACATACTGCATATTTGTTTATTATGGTGGATACACATTGTAGCATAGTGTACATATTTCACATACATATTTTTTATTTCTTATTTCCTATTTCTATTTAGTATAGTAGAGCATATAGTCTACTTATATTTTTACATATTTTTACATTCTTTAATATATTTCTTATTCCTATTTCTATTGTTCTACGATGGGAGCAACTGCACCTGACTTAATTTCCCTACGGAGATCAATAAAGTATTCTGATTCTGATTCTGATATACATCTGTAGTGATAGCTTTGACAGTGTGAACAAGCCATTTTACTGCAATTACAATAACTATCACATACACAACGCACATTACTTATATGATACAATAGCATTTTGTAAAAGCTGCATTAGACAACTTTTGTGCACTTTTGTGGCAAAAAGTGGCCATGAGAGAAAACTGTCTTATTCTTTGAAACTTTAAGGACACACAGTAAATCAATAAACTACACTCTCCTCAGACCTGAATTTTTGCTTTTTAGTGGTGTTTAGGGTTGGAGCTGATGGCAAAAAATCACTTGGCAGCAGGCTCAGCCATAAATGCTTTCTTGTTGTTGTTTGGGAAACCGTTCTGGATTTTGCTCTTAACTTTCAATTTATTACTTCCTCTGTGCCGAGGAAATTTAACACCAGCGACCACACCTGAATTAATGTGGGCAGAAAGGGAAATGTCTCAGTTAGTGGGGATGGGGCACTCCTCTCTTTTCTCCCAGTTGGTCATTAAGAGTGATAAAACAGGTGTGTTTTTGCATTTAAAAACCTTGCTTAGTGCAGCTATACATCGTGTTAACTGGGGAAGGATTGGTGAAATGAGATTTAACTGGGTGCTTTGATTATCAATTGTAATTTTGTTGGGGGTGGGGGGTGGGGGGTCTGTGTTTGCATGCTGCATAAAAGGTTGCCTCATTGAGTGCCTCTAATCTAATTCAATTTAAATGTAATCTAATATTTTCCATAATGAGGAGCGGCTCCATCAGTTTGAGCAGCTCTATCTTCACTCAAAGACGCTCCCCATCTAAAACCGTGAGTTTTTCTCCCTTGTTTTTCATCTGACCTGCAGAAGTACAACAACGACTGGTGGATCGGCCGTCTGGTGAAGGAAGGCTGTGACATCGGCTTCATCCCCAGCCCGCTGAAGCTGGAAAACGTTCGACTCCAGCAGGAACAGAAGAGAGGACGCTTCCATGGGTGAGGAGAGGAGGAATGGATGGGGTGCAATGAGAGCGAGGGTGGAGGGATGACCGACAGAAATGCAAGTCAGGGTACATGCGTCAAATTTGACAGATGAGGACAAAGGGTTTCGAGGGGTTAGGTGTTGAAGAGAGAATAATCTGAGGGGGTGAGCGGATTTTGGCAGCTGAAAGGAGGTGATGCTGCAACTGAATGGGGCCAAGATGAGCCGGTGGATGGGAGGAGGTTAGATGGACGGAAGCCAAGTTGGGTCTTGTGGTCCAATCTCTCCCTAGGTGTGTCTGGATCCCAGCCACTGCAGAATTTTCCATCAGATGGGCTCATGTCTTTCAGCCACTAATACAGTTAGAGATGCCATGTATTTTCTTCATTGACCACGGTGACAGAAACAAGGCAGTCTTTTTCCAGCTATCGATTTGCCACTTTGAGTCGTTCGGCTCTCCTCTTTGCTGTCTATTCTAAAGAGTCTGCAGCTTGGGCTTCAATAATATCAGAGCGAATAAAACTGGCTGTGTTGTTTCAGGTGATGCCATATGGAGGATAGTTACAGTACGATGAACATGACAAAATATGAACATGACGTGGAAGCAGGCAGCGTGTCTGGATTTACCAAGGCCTGACATTAATGATACTGGTTCTCCTGTACTGCAATATAATGAGAGCTTCTTCTACATCATGGAGATACTATACACTGCTGCTTATTATTTTCTGTCGTTAGCTAAATATATCACAATTAGCAGGAAGATGGAGCCAGTGGTAGTGACCCATTTCCCCAGGAGAATGGTGTTTGATTGGTGATGTCTGCCTGTGCTTCGCTTACACACTCATCTCTGTTCTTGGTTTTGAATGCAGCAGCAAGTCCAGCGGGAATTCCTCCTCCAGTCTTGGAGAAATGGTCTCAGGCACGTTCAAGCCAAACCCCAACTCTGCAGGTTAGTCCCACAGACAGGAGACTGTGTAAGTCAGGGAGGAAACAACTCATATTCCAATTCAGAGTGGGAGCCATTAGCTCTTCTCAGTATCCACATCACTAGCATCTATTGACTGTAATGTTGTATATCGACCATCATCTGATGTGATTTGACACAATCTGCATTCAGTATGAATTCATTTGATCTTTTCTTCCTTTTACAGGAAAGCAGAAACAGAAAGTGGTGAGTATTATCATTTATAATAATAATAATAATAATAATAATCATCATCATCATCATCATGATCAGTAGCAGATTAATAATATTAAAGGTTATCACAAGATGTTATTCTTAGCAATAATAAAATGAAATAAAATAGAATCAAATAAATTTTCTGGGACATTTGCTTTCATTAAAAGTATGTAACTTACTAAATTTTTGGGCATGCAAAATATGGGTCTCACTTATTTTTTTTCAGCCTTTTCAAAAACGCACACATAGTTGATCCAGGTCTTCATTTTCACACATAACCTATGTATCACGCTTTGTCAATCTAGCAAGTGTCAGGCCAATTGCAGTATTGTAATATTTGGGTAAAAACAATGATCCATATTCTACATGACATAAAAACAAATTACTATTTGTTGCAGCATTAGTCATAGCCATACTTACTGCGAATGCCATCTGAGGTACACAGGACTCAGGAATATTTAATTGGATCCTTACTGAACCTCATTAATTTCATGTGTATCTCCTGCAGACATGACTGAGCACACTGTTAAACCATTTAGACCTGTCCACTCTGATTTCAGTCCATCCCTGCCGGCATTCACTTAAATGCTGCTGTTAAACTGATCCGGCACAGCTTAAGCTGAGGTCAATCGACACCCTTAACCATAATAGGTTACATTAAATTAATTGGTTGATGCATCCGAGCCACTCGTCTACAATCTATTTTTTTTTCTCAAAGGTGTATGAAGTGATGACACATTTCAATGTCCTTGTGCTGTCTCACTCACTCAAAAAGCAGATTAAGATTCTGTTTTTTATATATCTAAATATTTTTCATTTTGTCTCCATCTTTGGTACTAAGGTTTTTCTCTGCAATGTTTTTGCACTGCCCTTTCCAGAAATCACTTGTCAATCAAATAATGTGTACAGTACTGTGTCATCTTTTTCCTTGGACTTTCCGTTGTTCCTGTGTTTCTGTAGGTGGCGCTCTTTTCCTCGACTTTTCAGTCATGGTGGCTATCACTGCTCATGCTAACTACTCAGTTCTTCTTCTGTTTATTTCAGATGAACTGAAAATGTAAAACACATCACTTCCTGTGTATCAGATTGTTTTATACCCATGAAAACCCTACCAGACACAGCAAATGTACAAGCTTTCAAGAACTGGGTATAGGTTTATTTATTGAGAATGGCAATGTATTTAGTTTGTTAGTTATATATTGTGGGAAAGGTACACAGGAATGTGTGTATAAATCTTGACTGCAGTAAATGCTTATGTATTTCACTTGTGTCCGTGTCCACCACCTCAGGCTGAGCACATCCCTCCGTATGACGTGGTGCCCTCCATGAGGCCAGTTGTCCTGGTGGGACCGTCCCTGAAAGGCTACGAGGTACAGCAGGACATGCTGCTTTTCCTCCAGCTGTCTGACTCAGATTCTCCTTCACAGCCAACTTAAATCCTCATCTCAGAGTCCCTGACATTTCTTCCTTTGCCAACTGATTTCTATAACCAATTCAATGCATTATCTATCGAGTGCACTTGTATTCATTATTAAAGGTACTTTCTTTACTACTGTGCGAGGCAGAGAGGTGCGCTTCAACAAAAGAATCCTTGTTTGTGCAGCACTGAGCCAAAAAAAACAAACAAAAAAAAATCCATTATGACTATTCAATAAAAAGTGAGATAGCACATTCAAATAACTGGGCACAATACTCACATTGCACTCAGTTATTGAAGCAGACACCACAAAACGAGGAAGACTCAGCGAGGAAGACCTTCATCAAAGCCTTCACAATTCAACTTTTTTTAGTAGTTATTGCATTTTCTTTATTTTGTGCATCTTTGCACGGATGATATGTCATTAAGGAGGACCTGTATAATTTCTCTGTTCCTTCCTCTTAGTATCCACGTGATGCAGCTTTGCTTCATCATGTATAATTATGAACTACCATCCTATGATGTCGAGCCCTGGTTCAAATGAAAATTTGTTCTTATTTACTTTCACTGGCAGTCTCATTCTTTTACATCATTTTCCGTGGGTGAGGATGCATCCATTATGGGCCAGGCTGACTAATGCCCTCAGTCGCATGTCATAGGCTCTCTCTTTCCCACCTACGCTGTTTCTCTCTAAAGTTTAAATACCCAAAAATACGACCTAAAAATAAAACAGAAACCGTTCATTGATAATCAATTACCATTGGAACCACGAGGCAAATGATAAAGCAGGCCAAGGGGATGGTGGGAGGTGGGAGCTGGAGTTAGTCGTCATGGAATCACAGTCCTCATCTCCCATTCTGGTGTTGCCGTGGCAACAACCTTCTGGGTAAACCACGTCAGTCTGAAAAAGTGGAGCATGGTTTGAAATTAGAAACAGAAAAAATAATGTGTACTGCACTAGAGGGTTTTGGAATGAGAAGAACTAGATGGTGCTTCGTGTTTCCGTGATCTGCACGGATGCCCAGAAGAAGCTGAGATTTTGGGCTATGAATCACACCGAGCAGCCGACACTGTTTATTATTCTGTTTGGGTGTCACAGACATGAATCAATATCAGTAGATGACAAAAAAAACTGTGTGTCATTTAGTGCAGTTTCTTGTAGCAACGACCCAGAATGAGGACGCAGTAGCTCAGACTCTTTACAGGATAATTAATAAGACTCGTGTCCATTGTGTCGAGGTTGTGTGAAGGGAGGAGAATGGGTGGAGCGGCTGGAAACTAATCACCTTTTCTTTGGGAAGTTGCTGCCCTAGTTAGCATGTTTCATCTGGCAGCTATTCTTTGTTTTCATCTAAAAGTACAAGAAGTCCCTGTCGCCCCGCTGTCACTGTCTGTCTAGCTCATTCTAATATGATCAGAGTGACACTCAGACAGACAAAAACAAAGCTTTATCTATTTTGACTTCTGTATGTAGATATATCCATTGCCTTGAGTCAAACACCTCAGACCAGTGGAACAACTCTCTATGCAGATGACTTTCTGAACAGCACCAACTTCTTTGGCACACAGCTCTCGTACGTTGCCGCTCCCAGGCTTTGGATCGGCATTCATATTCATCAGCGAAGCCGTATCAGAGACCGGACGGCGTGATTGCCCCAATTCATCACCTGTGCATTGGTCTTTATGACACCTCTCATTGTAGCTCTTAATCACCTTATTTAATGTAGCCAGCGTTCGTTCTGGAGGGAGCCAAGAGGAAAGAAACCATGCCCCTCTGCAGACAAATGGCTCGGTCAAGTGTGTAATTCACAGAGCCGGCTCAGCGGCGGCCTGAATGGACTGTGTCAGAATGAAGAATAAGAGTGGTAATTCTCCACCCTTTTCAAAGAAATTTCCACTTGTTCACTGCCCTGTAGCATATGGATTTGTAAGGGTGGCGATGTTGCACGGCCCTATAAACACCATCTGTTTGTTTATAGACTGTCTATAACTGTGTGCACCTGCCTCCCTACTCTGTATTTCTTTCATTGATCATTCTTCTTTTCCTTCCTTTTCCTCCCTCTTCCCTCGTCTCCTCTGCCTCTCCCCGCTTCATCGACGTAGGTGACAGATATGATGCAGAAAGCGCTGTTTGACTTCTTGAAGCACAGGTTTGATGGGAGGTGAGCAGTCACAGCAAAGCAGCATCCGTGGCTTGACAGGGAACTGTTCTGGCCTTTGTCAGTAGTACTGCACAAGTGGATCATATTGCTGTCATTCTCTGTTGTGACTTGCGCTGTTCTGTTTCAGGATATCCATCACAAGGGTAACAGCTGACATATCTCTAGCCAAGAGGTCAGTACTTAACAACCCCAGTAAGAGGGCCATCATTGAGAGATCCAACACCCGCTCCAGCCTTGGTAAAGCTACAGGAATTGTCTTACTCAATGATGTGCATGTCGTGTGGATGTTGAGATTATTGCCTTTCTGTAATTACAAGGGTGGAAGTGTTACTATAACTGGGTAGCTTTTTGTATACTTTTTTGAGTCTTTTTAAAAGTCAGTCATTTTTACTTTTTTTTGTTTTGTTTTTTTTTTGCTGAAGTATTGTGTTTAGCTACATTTCAAATCAAATCCATTATGGAGAACAAATTTTGTCGACTCTCAGTAAGCATCAGAGACTGGACCAACATAAACCGGTTTGTGGAGCCTTTCACAGTGAACAGTCAATCAGAACAGATGAGAATTTTTTTTTTAATTTCCAAATTTTCAATTAGAAAATGTAGTTTGAACTTTGTCCTCTCCTTTTTGTAACAAAGTTATTTCTAAAAATAAAAGAGTACCATTCAGAGTACTTCTTCTACTTCTGTTTATTATCAGCAAAGTAACACTACTTCTGCTTGAGCAGCAATAGTTAGCACTCTTTCCACCACTGGTAATTACCTTCATATGGCCACTAGATGTTTGATCTGGCAAATGCGGGTAGCTATTGACCTAGTCAAATTATGCATTTGTGTTCATTGTAAGCTTTGATGTGTCAGTGTTTCAAGTATTTCTGTGTCATGTGGCCATAGATTTACACCCATGAACTGGGGCATGTTTAGATAAACTGAGTTAAGTGTGAATTTTTGGCAAGCTATTTGTATATTTACCACATCGCTATTGATTTACCACATCAGTAGTAAATGTAGCAATGTGATAAATATATGTAACATATATATTGCAGTTGCTTCCTTTCACAGCGTCTGTACTGTTTTCTTGTAGCGGAGGTCCAGAGTGAGATAGAGAGGATCTTTGAGCTGGCCAGGTCTCTGCAGCTGGTGGTGCTGGATGCTGACACCATCAACCACCCAGCGCAGCTCATCAAGACCTCATTAGCACCCATCATTGTCCATGTTAAAGTGTCCTCACCCAAGGTAACACTGAAGGGTGCCTCTTAAATAAACAGCCACACTGGCAGGTGGTCTCTGAATTGCTGCCCTCTCCTGGCAGGATATATACTGTTTAAAGTTCAGAGAGCATTTTTAATTCATAGGTCATAAAAAATACTAGGTGTGCAGACATATTATGGATTCTTTTTGAAGTTGGGGGTCTTTGTTGTTTGGGTTTAATAGATAATTGGAGATATAACTATATTTGCATTCATGCTGCCCACAGGTTCTCCAGCGGCTGATCAAATCAAGAGGGAAATCTCAAAGCAAACACTTGAATGTGCAGCTTGTGGCAGCAGACAAACTAGCACAGTGTCCTCCTGTGAGTAAACTTAAAAAAAAAAAACTTGCAACCATCATTCAGTTGCTAAGTTTCATCCTGCAAGAACAGCAGGTGTGAAGTAGAAAATGTTTCCAAATGCAGCTGTAGCAGCAGCTTCATTTTTCTCTCTCTCGCCCCTCCACCTCAGGAGATGTTTGATATTATCCTGGACGAGAACCAGCTGGAAGATGCATGTGAACACTTGGCGGAGTACCTCGAGGCGTACTGGCGTGCCACACACACCTCGCTTAGCACGCCGCTCAACCCCCTGCTGGGACGCAACCTTGGATCCACCGCTCTCTCCCCTTATCCCGCTGCTATACAGGTAAACTTATCAGATTGGCTTCAAATGGAAACAATTTAGACGTTGTGTTGGATTAAAAAGACCAACTTTTTTTTTACCTTGCCTCAGGTAATTACAGCCACAACTGCCAGATTGATTTATCAGTATGTTCATATGCTGCTTGTTTAACTGCATATAAAATTCAGTTTCTCTAAAATGGAACTTTATCAACCTTGACAAGAAGAGGCTTGCAAATATGTGAAGTGAATGCTGGATTCCTGACAACTGTTGTGAAATGACTGTAACTTAAAGCCTCACTTGAGAAGCATGAATTATTTCCACGGTCACACTTTCTACGTCTGTGAAAACATGTTCAGCTATGTGACAGAAAGTCACCTACAGTAGTTTCGTTTTCATTTCCACATCAGTAAGTAACAGTAAGCTGATGTGATCAAAACTGTTCCGTCATGCCTTTTGGGCTGATTATGTGAAGCCTAAATCCTCTGACACAACACTCTGAATGAATTAGTTTGCATTATATGAGTCACACTGATCTAATCCTCAGGTCTGTACCATTATACCAATAACACCCCGTCCTAGTTAACATATATTTAGTATTTAAATATACTGCTTCACAATATCAATATGTTTGCATTAGATACAATTCTGAAATAAATATCATTTCCAAAATTTCCAAATACTTGTGCAAACTGATTCCCAATTTCTTTCTGTCTTGTTTGACATTTGAAGCCCTGTGTATGATTAGATTTTCTGCCTCAGTGTTGTGGCAAATGTCTGGTGGAGCAAAACACTATACAGCATCAGTGTTCCCTCTCTCGGACAGGCCCAAAGAAACAGAAACAGCAACCACACGACAGCAGACCATTCACCTGTTGAGCGCCGCAGCCTGATGCCCGCCGATGAGAACTACCATAACGAGCGGGCCCGGAAGAACCGCAACCGCCTGTCGTCTGGCTCCCAGCACAGCCGGGACCACTACCCTCTGGTGGAGGAGGACTACCAGGACCCCTACCAGGACTCTTACAAGCCTCACCGTAACCGAGGCTCCCCAGGAGGCTACAGCCAGGAGTCGAGGCACAGGCTTTGAGCTGTCGTTCACTGTAAACATAGTACAGGCTTCTCTGGAGCTAAGGGTTGAGGCAGCTTTGCTGAAACACAATGAAACGACTACACTCATTTGGCTAGAGTGTATTTGGATTGTAACAACCTCTTATCTGACGTGTAGTACCTCACTCACCCTTCCCTGGCCTTGGTTCTTGCCAATTGGGCATTTGAACTGACCTAAGAATACAATTCCTGCTCTTGTTTTTGATATGAACAAGAGAAGGGTTTGCATCGGAAAATAGTGCAAGAGCAGGCTGGTTGTGTTTTAAAGGGAAGGCTAAAAGCTGGACCTCATGTGAATTTTGCCCCAGATGTGGCTTCTGAATGAAGCAAAGTACACTAGCAGATGATAGTGTGTAACTTAGGCCCTTCTGGACTCTTCTTGCCATCTCAGCTGTTACTGTAGCATGCAGGTGGGACTGTGATTGCAGTTCACTACCTGCCTCAAGCCAGTGCCAGAAAGCACCAAGCACCCAGTGGTGATGATCAGCACAGAACCTGTTTGCACGTGTCCAGGAGCTGGTAGAAGCAGAGTACAATGCATCTTTACTGATAATGCTCCTTAGATTTGTTTGCCATTGTCTTGGATGTGTGTGTATTCAATCCTGTGGAAACCTGTTCCCAAAATCAGAGATTAACAAATATGCTTTTGAAGTGTCATGGATTTACAAGTTCTCTGTTGAGGGTTTACAAGCCCCCTGGGCCTCTCTTCTTTCTCAGAAATTACACTTAATGCCATTTTTGCCATTAACCACATCCAGACAGTGGACACTGACATACAGAAAATCATGCAGAACTGCCACAAAGCGAACAGATTATATAGTTTCCATCCTCAGGAACGGGTATGGCCATTAGCGATAATTTAGACCATTAAATGGGCTGACAGATGTAGCATTTGTGCTGTTAACCATCTGAGGAGGGTTACTTTGAATGATCAGGGTTGGTGGCCAGAGACTACTATAGGCCAGAACACCAAGTGATATTTACCAGTTTATCAGGTCAGTTAAGTTCAATTTTAAGGGTCTTTGTAACTTAGTTGTTGCTTAGTTGTTACAAAGAAACCTCTTAATGTGAGGAAGGACTGCTTCCATCACTATAATCGTCATACCAGCATGTTTTTTCATTTGCCATGCATCATTCAAGTGCTGTTATCTGTTATGTATTTGGCAGGACATCACATGGAGGTGTAGTATAGTATTTTAGTGAGTGACTTGTATCTAAGGCATCCAGATTTAGAAATAGTTAACATAATGGATAACGAAATGGGTACCTTATTAATTTGAAGTTTCACTGCTAGTATGTCAGACGACATTCCACTCATTTCTCCTTTCAAAGCCCTGCATACGTCTTCCAGTGGCTGCTCAGAAAAGGTAACTCTTGTCCATCACACTTTCTTTTTTAATAATTTTTAATGATTAAGCATCATCATCAAAGCTTTTTATATTTCTTGAGTAGCTATAGAACATTTCTGCCTCTTTCATATCCTCATCTATAGCATTTTTTATTGTATTTCTTTTGAAATTCAATAGAGGCTTGCGATGAGTGAGAAATTATCTGAAAGCACTTGGCCAGATTGTGCACTGCATTTTGTCACAATGTCTTTGACATGCTGCATTTGTGGAAATAGATGAGTTCCCTGCATTTTGGATCAGGTGAATTTAACTTGTATGCTCCCAACTAATACAGGATAAATATACCATTACCTTTTAATGACATATCTGGTATCTTGTAATTTATTATCTGTTGAGGAATTAATGTTCAGTTTAATTTTTTTTCAGTTTATTGACCATAGGTCTCTTCGTGCTTCAGTGATTCTGGAAAAAAAATACCAACATGGAGACTTATGTTCTTATCTGCCGTACTTACAGTAGCTATTGTTGTTTCAAGAAAACTGGAGCGTACGCATTTCCAAAATATTTGAATACTGCCTGTGAGAGAATGATGCATTGACTAGAAGTAAGTTTGTGTGCACTGTCATTTTACAATTGTAATGGAATAAACTGCCCTAATGCTGTTGTATGGATTGCCATGTTTTTTGTTCAGTGTCATCAACTTCCTTGCTTTATTAGTGCAGATTAGTCTGCCACTCTCACACTGTTAGGAGTGTGTATGCAAGTGCATGTATCTTGGCACACATATATCTTCCTAAAATTACTATTTTTGTAGTAGTTGTACAAAATATATATAAAATAAAAGGTGTCAGGCCGATTTCAGTGGTCTATTTCAAAACAAAACAAGGATTAAAAATTCAGCATGCTTAACATCATAGACCTAGGTGACTGGAATCAAATGAAATGCATAAATGGAAGACAACCCGAAAAAGGTGCTGCAATCTAATGAAATACGTAAAAGAAATACACAGATGAAACATATGTGCAATTCTAGTGGGTTACATTCTTTCAAGAGGAATAAATGTAAAGAAATACCGGCCTCAAGAAACAACTTACACTGAAGTAATCCCCAAAATCACCATAATATTCATATAGGGACTTACAGTGCGTCGGTGCTACTCAATGAGTTACAATCAACTGAAAAAAAATCTGAAAATGTATGATGACGTTATTGTACTTCATCATACTTAAAAAAAAAATCTTCCTGAACCATTATAATATTCTTAGAATATTCCTAGAGGGACGTACAGTTTAATATATCCCTAATATAGAACCCTCTCAAATGTATTATAATAACTCAGAGTTTTGTTGGCTTTTAATTGTTTTAAGTAGCTTCAAATATTTCTTCATCTTATATTTCTTGAATATGAGCTATTTGTAACTCATACTAACTCGTACTCAGTTATACTATAATTGTTTTATCATATGCCCTGTAAATGTTTTGACACCACCCAGCTGGAAAGACGCATGCGCAACTTTGACAGCTAACTAGCGCAGCGCACCTCAGCAGCCAGAAGATACTGGCCAGCTAATCCAGTAGATATTATCCACCAGCTACCTACATTAACGTTGTTTGTGTTTCGATACTATCTGTAGCGTTGCGCTTATATTCATAGTCCATGGGACAGTTATAATTCATGCAAGTATGGCGGATTTACTTACAAGCTCTGGCTGCTCTTCACCCTGGTTCACATCGTTGTAGTTAGTTAGCTAGCTAATGTTGATAGCATTGGATAGCATCAACGCTAGCTGGCTACAACGGATTCTCACAAGCTGGCGTCATAAAATCTCATCACCAGCCATGGGAATACTTTTTACGAAATTATGGAGGCTTTTTAATCATCAAGGTAAGAAAAAGACAGTGTCATTTGTAGTGAAAATTCCGAAGACCATGTAGCCAGTTCAGCTGTCTGTCAAGAAACGGCCCGCTACGCAAGACGGGTCAGCTATATGTATTCTGCTTACATTAGACTAGCAGCTAGCTAAGTACCCAACTAATGTTCTTTTGAGTCCTCTCTTAGCTTTGCACAAATTCATAGCTACTGCAGATACACGTTTAAAATGATAATTGGAAGAGTGTTTAATACTATACGGTGTTTCACTGTCTGTATAAAGTGTGCATCCCCTGCGTGGAAATTGTTTTATCAGCCCTCTAGTTTGTGCCAGTGCAATTCTGTACAAACTGTCATGTATGTCTACGTTAGTTAGAAGGACAAGGATGGAGAATGGAGCTAAGATGACCGAAATTATTGTGTGTCCCATCAGGCTACAGTGACGAGCTCAAGACGTGTTATATTATTCATGCTGTTGGAATTTGGAGCTAACGTTAGCTGAAACCAAATCAATCCCTGGCCACTGATCCTCAACCAGTAAAGAGATAGGTCAGTGTGAACCCATTGTAATATGAGTCCCGGGCCCGCAGACCAGAGTTTGTGAAGTTCATTCTCTCCCAGTTGCACAACCCGCCCCGACTGTCCGATTTCATGTGTGATTGTAAGAGATGGCTGGCTGCGGCACATAAACAAGCAGGATTGGAGTCAGCCACATCAGCACAACGCTTACGCCTATACAGAGGATTAATGAGTGACTTCAGAGTGATTCATACTGACTTTACTGCCAGTATATTCATGTCACCTTATTTGAGTAATGTCAGACATGTAATTATTCTACCTGAGACCTGTCTTTTCACGTCTTTTTCAAAAAACATGGATACCTACTTTAGTTGCATGGGCACAAGGCAACAACTTACTTCAGTTGTGATATAGGCCACCAGGTATGTTTAACAAATTCGATTTTTTTCCCCCAGTAACTGTTAGCTAGCCAGTACCCTCTCCAACAGCCCTTACTTTGTCTCTGGTGAGATTCATGTGCTCAGAAGTGATTCATTTGGGCACAAAATTGTTCAAAGTGTGGTTTTATGCATTTCATATTAAATGGCTTATTGCCTGTTAAGCAGCTGTCAGAAAAGTTAGCCAACATTAAGTTAGATTTCAATTGAAATGTCATACTGGTAGCCCTGATTCTTGTCCCAGCTGTGCTTCCACGTTTCAGGAAATTTTGTTAGACTGGAGGCGTTTCTTGGGTACCTGTCTAATTGGAATGCAGGAACAAACATTTCTCTCCGCTGTCCTCTGCTTTTGGATTGGTTCAGCCAAATACAATAATAGCAGTTAATCCACTATGAAGAGAGCATGTAATAAGGCATCACAAACTAGACAGGCCATTTTAACTTTTGATATAATTTTCCCATTGGTTGTATATTTTGCCTGTATAATAATAGACATAAAGGGCACAATGGCAATATTTTATTTACAGTCTGCTGGTGAATGTATCATTGTTGGGCAAAGATGGTATAGTAAGTTGACTTGCTTTCAGTTGGTTGTAGTTTTTTTTTCTTTCTCCAAAGCAATTCAAATTTGATCACAATCACAAGGCAAGGAGCTGCACCTATGACCTTTGCATTAAGACAAGATCTTAACATCAAGATCTTAACATTGGTTGTGCCACTCTAACTTAACCTGCAAACAGAGGTGACAGAGCATTTTATATCTTCATCAGTGTTTGTCATCTGTTGTAGTTCCTCACAAACTTCCTGCCTTCAGGGCTGCTTTTTGCCATGTGCAGCATGGTAGAGCTGCTGAGATAAGGCCCACAGGTCGGTCCTGTGAATTTCTTTCTTGCAGACAGCTGCTTTCACTTCCTCACCTACAGTGAGATTTGTTTTTTTGCCTGAGAGCTGTAACCCAGATGTACAATGCTATATGTGGGTTTGCACAGAAGTCTGGTTTTATATCGGCAAATGGTGCTATTTGGCAGGGTTCCCATTGGTCATAGAGTTTCTGGAGTACTATGGGATTTAAAGAAGTATACTCTAGACAAGGACAGTCAGGGAATTTATTTTTTCTAAGGAAGTCGGGGGGTTAACAGAAATGTTTGCAAATGGGGCACTTTACAGGAATATAAGAACATATTTTATAACTTGTTCCACACATTCCTAGCATTAAATGATGGTTGTAAGCAGTTTTGTCTCCACAATAAGCCAAACTAGTGGAAACCAGACTGTATATGCCTTTAAAAGATTTGTGAGATGATAAATAGCATTGAGAAACCAGGAAGGAATACACCTGTTATGTCATGGAAATGCTCTGACCTTTTCCTGGAAAGTCATGGAATTTTATACCAGTGCAGTAAAGGGAAACTTGGTTGAAAATTAAGCACTGTCATTGTGTAAATTTCACCAAAATTAACTTTTTAGAAAACCATTATGTAAAACACAAGTTTTCTAAAAACCCTTAAAGTCTTTTTTACTGTTGCTTTACTGATTTTAACAAGTTGAGAGATCAAGGAAAATGCCAGCCAAAGACATCATGAAATGGCACAGCAAGGGACTGAAAGAAAATTTTCAATATTTTTCCTGTGTCCATTATAAACATCAACATTTTTTCATAATTCTAGATAGATGATATAGCTGCAAGTATCATTTGATTACATTACACAGTTGCATTTTAGTTATGCTGTGAACTTTCTGATTCAAAGTTTATGACTCAGAAGTATTGGGAAATATTTGGACAGTACCTGCTTTACAACAGTAACAAAGCGAAAGTCACTGTTAGTGGGATTACCCTTAAACCCCTCAGCAACAGAAAGTAGATGCAGCTTTAGTGTGTGTGCCTGCATGTGTGTGTTGTCTGATGCTAGACTTAGCTGTAGACTAAACATGAAGATTAGTCTGCCAAGATACGCTAAAACATGTAGAGACAGAATCTAAACTGAATCTCCTTCTATTTCCCCTCTTAAATTCTTAAAACTTGCAGCCAAGCTCTTAAACGGCCTTCTGCTTTACCCATTTGGGCACAACTATTAGCATGTGCTGTCACCTGACCTGAAGCACTTTGTCATAAATTTCCTTCCGGATTCAAATTGAGCATTCAGTGCTGCTGATGTTGATGGCTGGATTAAAGAATGATTTATAGAAGAGCAACCAGCACTTCCCCAGTGTGTTGTAATCCTTTGCCCTTTAGCCTCCTATCTTTGTGACTCAGATGTTCTCAGTGTATTGTATTGAAACATCACTGAGTCTCAGCAGCAAGACAACAACTCTGCACAGTTGTCATGTCTTGTTTATAGCTTTTCACAGGTAGAGCCTCCTTGTGCTTCTGTGTGTATCTGATGTATCTGTCAGTTTGCATGATTCTGCATTAGGTCTGTATTTTGATGCCAGTGGTCTGCTCAGTTGAGCTAGCCGTATGTGTGTGTGTGAAAAATGAAAGAGAGAGAGAGTGTTTGCCCGAGTGAGTGAGAGTTAAAGACAGAGAATATGCATGTAATCTCAACAGCTGCTGCCGTGTTCAGCCTGACTGAGCAAGCTTGCTAAGACCACCCACTAACTCATCTGTAACTGTGAGGCAGTGCACTGTTTCCAGCGCCACAATGTCTCAGTGATGCTGGATGTGTGGAAATGGCTCAGTCCAGTTTGTCACTGAGAAATACTGTCGAGCATTCAGAGGAGCCGTTGTTTGAGTTGCTCAAGGCGGTTCCACATCATGAGACCTATTTAAAACAAAGATTAGACATTGGCAGAGATTGCGTGGGAGTCACAGATCTGTCAGTTTCTTTGGTTGGCCCACGTAGGTCACCCTGGACATGGCTGTCACTGTTTGGCATTTTGAACTCTTTGTTTCTCTTTTATCTTTCAGAGCACAAGGTTATTATAGTGGGCCTGGACAATGCTGGGAAGACCACTATTCTTTATCAGTTGTGAGTATTGACCATTTCTTGTAGGCTGTATGTTGCAATTCTGTCAGTTCATTTAATGTTGATTGGATGTATTCAGGGTGTCTGCAAGTCCCGAAGAAGTCTAAAAATGTATTAAGTTTGATTTTATAAATATTAGACCTTGAAAGTCATCAAATAGTCTTACATTTGAATTTATTTGAATTTTAATTTCAACATAAATATTTTATCAAAACGAGTCAAGTTCTTCTGCATTATTAACATTTCTGATATCATAAAACTATAAGCCCTCTGAACCAATATTGCCTTTGTACATACCTGTTGGGAAAAAAGCCTACTGTAGATTAACCCAACTTACTTTATACTCATACTTACCTGTAGAGCGAAATACCAGAACATCCTTGTACTTACCTTCCCAAGTTAGAGAGAAAAAAAATAAGTGGTTAAATTTATTACAGTAGCACCTTGCTATCTGACATAAATGAAATGTTATAACAGTTCCTAGAATCATCTAGTTAATAACTAAACATATTCTTACCTAAAACTTTGCTCTGCACCAAAGATACAGTACCTACCTTTATACTTGTCTGCATATTTGAATAACAAAAACCTTATCTGTCCAAAAATCATTCTTACATTCCATTAAGGTTTGTCTTGAAAGTAAAAAGCGTTGAATTTACGTAATACCTGCAGACACCCTGATGTTGTAAACTTGGCTTGCGTCATTCAGAACCTGAAGGTGTTATTCCTGTTTTTACGACGTAGTTCTATGAACGAGGTGGTGCACACCTCTCCTACGATAGGCAGCAACGTGGAAGAGATCGTAGTCAACAACACACACTTCCTGATGTGGGACATTGGCGGTCAGGAGTCCCTGAGGTCGTCCTGGAACACGTACTACACAAACACAGAGGTAAGAGCCGTCTGAGTGGACTGACGCTGTGGCTGTCAGTAGTTTGTGGGGCTGTACCTGACTCAATTTCCTCAATATAATGAAATGAGGACATTCAACCTGGCGATTTGACTATTTATTGTTTTATTTGTTTGTTTTTAGTCATAGACTTTCTGACAATCACAAGATCCATTGGCACAAGTTTACGTTTTGATAGACCACATTAAAATATTCAAATCAATCAGTCAATCCTAAAATCAAATGCAACTCATACAAATATATTTTTGATTATTCAAAATATATAAAATGTACTGTCAGACAGCTGCTTGAAGATTTTAAGTGCCAATTTGAAACTGGCTTTTTTGTAATAATGAGAATATCTGGTTAAATGAAGCTGCTGTAGTTATGTTTAAACATTAGATAATGCAAATGATAAACTTACTAAACAGCTTAGGCCTAAATTCATGGTCCCTTTCAGTGTTTCTCCTATTTTATGGGTCTGAGAGGTTGTATTTTTAACGTCAGTGACACTACTGAAAAATGATTATAGAAATACCATAAAACCACTACATGTGTCAGTTTGTCTCTCTTTGCCACTTTGATCATGAAGCACACACACACACACACACGGCACAAACAGACAAAAAAATGACTTCTCAACCTACAGAATTTTAGTCAGTTTGTTGGTTGGATTAAAAGGAAGTACTGTGTCTCCTGTTCACATTAAATGCAGTTCTTTACCAAATCTTTCACAGTAGAAAATTTTCAGTCTTGTCAGAGTGCATTATTAAACAATTAGTTTTAAAGAATTGTGACCCAGCATTCAATGAAATAAGGTGACCCCAAGGATAATAATAAATATGCTAAAATATGGAAATGTGTTAAACCACACAGGGGTTTGTATGGCACTGTGTCTAGCTGGTTAAGTTTTTTTAAAAATCTTTTGTTAACTGTCCATCATCATTTCTCGCTTCTGACCAGTTTGTGATTGTGGTGGTCGACAGCACAGACAGAGAGAGGATCTCAGTGACCAAAGAGGAACTGTGCAGAATGCTTGCGCATGAAGTGAGTATCACGAAATGAATCATGAGACCTAAAAGACAAATGAATGCAAAGACAGAAGTTGGCATTGTTTTGTTCACTACTCAATTTAATCAAAAACAGAACAGCATGTCTGCCATGCATTTATCATCTTTTATTGATATGAATGTTGGTGGTACATTCATACAGTATATTTTGCTTGTATAGATGCATACACAGTGTTGTAGATCGAGTCATGCATCATACTTTACAAATACTCACACAGTGTTTGATTTTATGGCAGGTTTGAAAAAAAAATCCATGCCCTTAAATTTGCTTACCTTCTCCTCTTCCCATCTCTCTTCCCTCCACTCCAGGACCTGAAAAAGGCAGGGCTGTTGATCTTTGCCAACAAGCAGGATGTGAAAGGTTGCATGTCTGTGGCTGAGATCTCCCAGAGCCTCCAGCTTACATCTGTTAAAGACCACCAGTGGCACATCCAGGCCTGCTGCGCCCTCACTGGGGAGGGGTGGGAACTGCATTCACAACTGTCTCTCTCTTGCTTTCCATCAGATACAGAAAGTTAATGCAGTCTCCTTTTATGTAGAAAAAGCGCTCCCTCAATTGCGTTGTGTGCTGAAAAAACAGTTTGTGAGATGAAACTGTTTCCATAGCGACCCATTGCAATAGCTACCATTATTAGCAAGCAGAATGTATGTTCAACTCTCAAACACTTTTTAACAAATTCCTGGAACACAGCCAGTGTGTTCCAAACTCTTTATGATTAGAATAACAATTACCATCTACTTTTCTATTAGTTTTTTTTCTCCATTTTGGTCATTGTAAACTGTTAGCTGCCTACAAACCCTGCTTCTCCTGACTTTTTGATTACTCTCACAAATGTGGGTCACGTCATGTGTGCTCCTCTAAAAAGTTCCTAGCCCTACTCTGCCCAAAAAGACACCATGTGCAACGCCTTGGTGAAGCATCTGCTTTGCATTATCTTTAAGTGGAATAGTGTGAATGTTCCTTTAATTACTTTAAAAATTCACCCATACATGCAGGGCTATGTGTTTCTGCCTTTCTGTCCCTCTGTCTTCCATTTCCTCATCAAGGACACTCACTTTCTTCTTTACTTCCAGGTTGTGCCAGGGTCTCGAGTGGATGATGTCACGGCTTCGTGTAAGATGATGACCTGTGACCTTGGATCAGTAGTGTGCCCTTCTTCTCTGTTTTTTTTTCCAACTCCGGACATGAGGTCGGGGGGGGTGAGGTCAGTCGATGGATGGCCCTCTCCTCCTCCCCCATGAAGCTGACTTTGCCAGGCTGCTGCCCAGGACATTACATTCTTTCATGTTAATTTATTTTACAAAACACTTCTGAACTGAAAACACTCAGAACAAAGACACTTTACCTTTTCAGGAGGACATTGGACAAAAAAAGAGACTGAAACTAATTAAAATTTCTGCACGATTTTCCTTATGATGAAACAGAGGTCAGCAGAGTGGCTGACTTGGGACTGTACATGGACTTTGTCTTTAGCTGTGTGTGAGTCTAGCCCAGTGTGGCCTTGCAGTATTGCCGGACTGGCTGTGGTGGTTTTATTGCCCCCCTGTGTGTACAGTCCAGTATTTACATTAACCTCGTGCCTGCATCAGAATCTTCAAGCGGTAGTGGCTGATGATGACTGAAACATGCAGAATTGAGGGTGAAATTACAGTATACTCTCACCCTTTCAGCCCATATGAAAAAAAAACAGTGAAATAAAGTGTTTTTATCTGTTTCGGGTGAATTGCAGTGTGTCATGAATGACTATTTCTTTCAGGTTGACTAATGGGAATTTAAATCCATGCTGGGAATTGCAGTTTCAAGTTTTCAAATTAAGTTATTCTCAAGTCATCATTTAAGGGGCAGAGTATGTGTTTTAAGAGCTCGTGGTCTCTGATGCTTTTCAGGGAGCACAGAGAGCAGCTGCAGAAGTAGAGAGGAGAGGGATTCAGGGAGAGAAGACAGAAGAGGCCAGGTCCACAGTGTGAGCAGAAGACTGAGTCGAAGCAAACCAGCAGTAGGATAGTAAGCTCTGAGTGTGTAACCAGTATGCCTCCAAACATGAAATCTGTCAGCCACATTATTACATATACTGTTGAATATAATGCAGTCGCCATTATCATTAAGAGAAAAGAGACTAACTCAGTGTTAGCTAAGTTCCTTTTGAGGTGTGAGTACAGATTACTAGTCATACAGATGCAAATAGATGTTCCTACTGATTAGGGGCACCTTCATGTTTCCTATGCTTTCTCTAAAGAGACAAAATAAACTGCACTCTGTATGAAGCTCCACACTTAAATCACCAAGTTTTAATTTTACTAACATTAATTGGTGATTAAAGTGTGCATCTGCACAGTGGAGTAAATTTTTCTCTATATCCTGTATTCAGTATTTTCATTTACCTCATGTAGACTATGGTATGTGTGTATAGAAACAAAAAACCCAAAACAAACAAGCAAAAACAATCTTTTGCTTTTTCTTAGTTATTGAAAATCAATCCCATATAGATATGCATTTTGCTGCTATAATGTGACTATTTTACTGTTAGCAAATGGTCCACAATGGTGAACTCCATTCATACAGGTCAGTTAGTTTTCAAATGATGAAGACTCACACTGGGTTAAAGCACTGTCAATGAAAACTGTGTGAATGAATTCTTGGTGTGTAAGTTTTACTCTTTTGTTGTGATTTGTCCTGTGATACTGTGATCTGCATATAGCTGTCAGTCAAATGTGTACACAGTCACAGTTGGAATGATCTTAGGCACAGTATCAGGTAAGTCACACCAAGTGCAGTGGCAGTCCTGTCATCACAAGGTAAGTCACTGACATAAATGACCAGTTTTGATGTAACAAAGTTCTTTGCCCTTTGACTTAGTGTTTATTCAATTGATAAATAACTCGAGTGTTTTAGTCATTTTTCAGTCTATCCACAGTGCAGGAGACTTAAATGTCTTCAGTCAGTGTGTTTGGAGTCATGTTGTCAGCAACAGTGTCAGACACTGTAGTCACAACAATGAATCAGCTGGAGAGCAGATGCTGGTGATACCACAGTATCACCGGTATCTCTCCAAAATGTCATGTTGATTGCATGATGATTGTCATTTGATAACTATAAAATCAACACAGTTCTGGTGTAGCAGTGTTCATTACTGTATACATCACTTTCTCAGTATAGAGCTAGAAAGGTCAGGTCAAGCAGCATGTGTTGATCTTTTACGATGGCTGATTAGGAGCAGCAACTCATCCTGTTCTTGCAGAGTCATGCCAGCACTGACTAGTCACCTCCATTTAGTCCTCTTACCTAAGCATCAATGGAATCAATTGTTTTCTATGGTGTCAGGGGGCTAAGATCAACAACAGTTGGCAGTGTTTGTGTTGTGGTGTCTTTCTGCAGCTGTTCTGTTCTAGTCTTCCTATCAGGTCAGTCAGTTTTTCCAGTGACTAAGCATCATCTAGCCCCCCCACTCCCAATGTCCTTGGCATCGGGAAGTCATTCTCTCCACTGCTAGAACCATTACAAGTCTGTGATATCCTATAACATTCGAACTTGAGGTGTAATGCACTGGATTTTTCCATAGCCTGAAAAATGTCAAATTTTTCCCCATCCAGCTAGTCTATGTTATCATTATCACAAGAGCAAGGGGATATTCCACAAAGCAGAATTAGCAAATTAGCCAGAAAACATTAAAAGTGTTACAAACTATCTGTGAAATTTTGTTGATTAGCAATCAACATGGATGACTGAACCATATTCCTAAACCTAATAATCAGGTTTTGTTTTACAGATTCAAATCACTATCACCAGCATATAGCAAAATCTTTTCCATGGTTATCTGGTTAACTTTGTAATCCTGCATTGTGGAATACCTTACATGTCATTATTTTCAACAATTTACTTATTCTGTCATGCATATTAGATATTAGACCTTGCTAATGCAAACCAAGCTGTAGGGATCCAGTGCATCACAGAGTGGAAGGCTGCTGTGAAGGCCTAGAGCGAGAGAGACACTCAGCTGTTGCTGTCGATCTGGATCCTGTAGCGCCTCACTCCTGGCATCAAGAGTGAGAGTAGAGACATGACATACCAGTGAGAGAGGGAGAGGGCCACATCACTTCAAAGCAGGAAACTGAACAAAGTTGCATTTCTTTCTCTATTGAGTTTAGTGTTGTTTAATCTACTTGTTCTGAGTTAATGAAACTTTCATTTTCCCTTTTTTCTAAATTACCATTCCATATTACCATCCTAGCCACTAGATCTTAAATGTATGGGAGGGGATATCTTGAAATAGCTATTGATGTATTTTTAAATCTGAGTACTTTTTATACCCAGACAGATTGTGGTATTGGAGACAGCAGCTCTCTGCTGCAGTGCTTTTAAAATCTAGGGACAGGATAGATTTGGCTCTTTTGTTATGTGTTGTTATTATCTTGCCATCTGAGCTGTTAAATGGAACATTAAATAGCACAAAGCAAATATGTGTAGGACTCAACTGCATCCAGAGCAGTGTCACTCTGCGTTATGAGGTCTAGTTAGCATACAAGAGAATGTAGGACAAGCCCAAGCATCTACACAAATCATCTTCATGTAGTTCACAACTGTGAAAGTAAATACTTTGCAAGTGTACCCAATGGTTGAAACCGTAATATGTGTCAAATGTTGTCAGTCCTCAGTTGTAATTGAATATCAAGTAACTCAAGGTGATTCATCATGCTCTTAAAGGCTTAACCCCAACTACTGGTAGGGCATTTGCGTATATCAGACTTTATTTTTTCATGATACTGTCACCTCTGCTTTACCCTGAGCAGCTGTTTAATCGCTGCTCATATTTATGGGGTCAACTGTTTGGTTTAGTTTGATGTTGACCTGATTCCAGACGGCACCTAGCATGACCAGGGTCAGCTGCTCAGAGATGACCTCAACAGATCTGGCATACAGAGGCCTGCCAGACGATCAGCCTGCCTTCTCACAGATACAGTCCCAGATTCAGTCCCACGGCCAAACCCTCTCCCAATGCATTTTCCTGAAACCAGTTGCATTTGCCATCATCACGGCCATCACCAGCTCTTCCACACTGGGTGGTACTCTCTGGAGGGTTGCAATTCAGTCTTGTTTTCCTGAGACCCCCAGTACCCCTGCCCCACTGCCTTCCTTATAACTGTACCGCTGATGCATTCGGCTCAACAGGTGCTCTTTTCTGAAGGGATCACTTAGGTATATTTAGATTTTGAAATCCGAGAACACTGGCCCCTGATTGGCTGCATTGGCCACATGATAACCCGGGTAGAAACTGCAGCTGTGTGCTGTCGCCCAGGGTTTCTCTGGAGGGAAGTTGGGGAGGCTTTGGCGGCTTGGGAAACCATTAAACTCTAAAGTAACTGGTAAGCAAAGAAAAGGAAATTTGCACACAAATCTTTACATTTTCTCCACTCTGCATGGCCTTCCACCTGCCTGGACTTCTATCTTTTCCATCATCTGCTGCTATCTTGAAGCTGGGGGACAGCTGACTGAGGAATAAGAAAGGCTCTGCTGCTCATGATTAAGGAGTACCCAAACAACCCAGAACTGCAAGCCTCCAGCAAGTTCAGACCATTGGATGCCTCTGAAATCTCAGCACCTGTCTGGCCATTTTGTCTACCTTTCAAAATCTCAGCACCAGTCTGTCCATTTTGTCCATCTTCCTAAACTCTTCTATCTATCTCTTTTTGTATAACATTTTATTGGGGATAAAAAAACCTCTTTTTCATGTGAAGAGAGTGGAATCAAGTGCTAAAAAAGGGTAGTTAGATGCCATCCTATATTTAACCTGCAGCCTCAGAAGGCATTGCATCTCCGTTAGCTAAACAAAGTCAACCAATCAGGCTGTGGCATTAGCTTACATGACAAATAGCTAGAGCGCTGTGGGGCAGCTGTCGCCAAGCTTCAGCCAGGGGGAACAGCTCTTTGAGTGGTGTTGGGGCGAGGGGGAAGGGGGAGGCTGTCAAACATTCAGAGCCAGAGGCCTGCTATTAGGCACTTGGTCACACCTACTTAATCTGAGACATTTTATAGAGATTTGTTGCACCATTTGCAAGTTATTTGACAGTTTTTTGCTATTTTATCTAGGGGCAAGGCAAATCACAAAGTTGGAATATCAGTTTGGGACCCTAGTGGATGGCAAGTGAGGCTCCTTACTGTAAGGTTGCTGGAAATCCTTCGTGAATCTTTCTCTGGTATGGCATGCACAATGGTTGGATGGCTATATGTTGATGTTTTGCAGTTTTAATATGTGTTTGCTGTGTTGCTTGAGTAAGGTAGCTTGGGTTCAACAGGAAATGGTTGGCAGCATCCTAAAATATCTCTGATGCAGTTGTCCTAGTTGTCCTCTAGTCCAAATCCCACTATGTGCTCTTATAACAATTGATGTCACTCATGAAATTTAAGATAATACAATAACCAATGAGAGACTATTATGTTGTAAGCTGTGGCACTGATGGAAATATATGCTTTACAGTTTAACTTAAGCCAAACAACATTCTTTGGAGATGTTATAAATTATGAATGCCTGATAGTGTCATCTATGCTTTGTGTGTAGAACCTCTGAAGTTGTCCCAAAATGGCGACCACTGAGGTATATGAGGAATATGAGGAATTTGAGGAGGAGGAGGAAGAGATTATTGATGAGGTAAGTACAGCCTTTTTTCCACTGGGTGAGAAACAAAATATTGTTTTCATTCAGGCTTTAGAAGAGTTTGAAGAGAAGAAATAGACAATGGACAGTATGAATGTATTTGGCTCACCTACACTGGACACATTTTAGATAATCTCATGTACATTCCTTAGAACACTAAATTAAGATATTTTCCCCACTTGAGGACTATTTTTTATTAGTTTTTGTGGATTCCATGATATGATATCATATCATGATTCCATGATATGATAAAAGACCCAGATATTACTCCACATATGATTCTGTGTGCTGAGGTTATCCTCTGAATCTGCAGCTTCAGGGCAGGCCCTATGAATAGTTAAGTTAGTTACGATACCTTCCCAGTCAGCAGTTCAGGGAACCAGGCATCCATGTCTGCTGCTGGATCCTGTTTCAGAGGGATGCCTCCCAATGCGTTTTAAAAGCTGGATTGCCCTTAACAGCCAACTGTAAAAGTGTATTTTACTGTGATATTTAGGGCATCCAACCTCTACCTAAGAGCTTACATTTTGACTGACAGCCACACTTCATGTTAGGAGAAGTCTAGTGATGTAATCATTACACAGTCGCTAAAAGTGTGAGATAAAGTGTAAGTTATTTATTGCAATAGATTCCTGCAGGTGACATATGATATCCCATTATTAACCTTTATTCCACAGTATGACTGTCATTTTCCTGATTGAAGTAGACTATTTTCCCCATTGATGAGCATACTTTGTCATGGTAGAATGGTATTCAAATTAGGATAATATTCTCTATGGCACAGCTAGTGCAGATGGATTACATGCTAGTCTGGGGAGCTGTCAGTTTCTGGAAATTGCCATTTAGATTTTTGCTGCAAATGAGATGCCCTGTTTAAATGAGATTCAATCCCTTAGCACCCAAATTTGTTGCAGTTGTTTTCCATATAATCATTTATGAGTTTCACACAAAATTATCTGAAAACTCTTGTGATCATGTAATTCTGATTATGGCATACTGGTGTATTGTGTTGGCAACAAAACCCAAAACCTTCAACTCACCAAGGTTCAAGAATATTTTTATGTTGGCTTTGGAGTCCATTTTGTCTGTGAATGTTTCTGTTAAAAGTCTCCGCCTCGGTGTCCAATGGAAGAGTGAAAGCAGAAGGCTAACAGCTTAATCCCTTATTTCCTGGTGAAATAGGATTAAAGTTAGCCTTGTATTTGTCCGTATTTAATATTGCTGATATCTTATAGGGGAGTCTGAATGGTTGTCTTGGACTAGAAAAGCTGAAAAGTACCTAGTAGTCGGCTGTTACCATTTCACTCCCATATAACATATCAACTACTTCAAATACATTTAACATCTTCAATGCAAAGATGTAAATCATTTTGAGGGAGTACAAAAGAATACCTACAAATCAATACATTCTGATTTCACTACTACTTTCATCTGCACTTTGGAGAACATTTACATTGATATTGTCTAAACAGTAAGATGGCTTCTTATTTGATCCACAGAATGGGGAGAAACATACTGCTGTTCGTGATGGTGATAGAAATATGCATATGTTGCTTTCTCCTTTTGATTCTTCCTCTCTTTTCAAGAATGCTGTTTGATCATTTAGTTGGTTGAATAAATACAGCCTTTTATCAAACATTTTTATTATAGAAACTCTCATCCATTCTATATAAATAAACAACATGATTATATATATTTTATAGAAATCAACTTAAAAAATGATTCCTCAACCCGTTAAGGTTAAGGGAACGAGTGTAGAGCGCTCTGGCCGGCATTCAGACAAATTTAGAAGTGGACATCTATGGCGCACTGGCAGAGAGATAGACAGATCGAGGTAGGAAGACAGAGAGACAGGGAAGTGAGACGAGCCATGGTGCTGTAAATCACACTCCCATAGCCTGGACAGTTAACGTCACAGGGGCAGAATGTGCTTAGGAGAGGCGGATGCATGGAAAAACTACCTGCTGGGAGGGGAAAGAGGGAGAGAGAGAGGCCTATACAGATGAATAAAATTGTATTGTATTTTGTGCTACTGTAATCCTCCTCTCTTCATTTGGGTCTCCATTGTCTTTTGGTAATATATAATATTGTGGGTGGTGTTGGGGGACTCATGGACACGTATGGTTCTCTCCTGTCTGATGGATTCAAATAACGAAGCTCCTTACAAATGTTGATCAAACTGATTGAGATGTTTTTTCTCTCAGCTCTGGTTGTTGCAGATTAGATTACAGGTCTTTGCTCTGTGAGGAATTTGCAGGACTGTAGGTGTGTTTTCTAGAATGATCTAAACCGTTGGTTTTCAAAATGGGGTTTGGGGGCCCCCAGGGTTCTTTGAGGGGCTTCTAGAAGGTCCTCAGCAAAATAAGGAATGGATTGTTGTAATATAATTTTATTCATTAGAAATTGTTACAGTAAAAAAATTTATGAGTGATTATTTTAACATAATGTTTTAATCATCACTTTTAATGTTTGTCATTGGTCAAGTATGATACTTAACACAAACAAAAATATCTTCAAATCACTTCACATCAGGGTCCCTGGCTAAATGAAAGTCACCTCAGGGCTCCAGAACTTCAAAAAGTTTGAAAACCCCTGATCTAAACCACTTGGCTCACAGTGTTGAGCATAGCTCAGTTAATGTAGCTGTTTCCAATTTTACGTGTCCTGCGGTGAAGTTTTCTTGGTGAAGGTCACTGCATTTGAGTATACTGTTAAAATTAGACATGTGTTATTCGTGGAATAGTGCGCTATGTGTGGGGACTTTGTTTGGCTTGGATGGAAAAGAAAGATTTAACATTAAACCCATTCAGACATGTGTGAACAGACAGGGGTAGATACAGGTGGAATTTGTTGACCCGTGTATTGCTGACTGGTTGCAAGGACAGTGGGCTCTAATATAACAACTCATAAGAATAGCATCATGTGAGCGCTTGGTGTTTATAGGGAGGGTCAGAGGATCAGTGGGTTTGGACAGACAAGCTCACACATACAACCTGGGCTATTATAGGCTTCTCTTTCCTCTGTGGAATACAGGCTTAATTAGACTGCAGCCATAATTACAGCATATTCACCTCAGAGGACTTTCATTGTCACTTTGTGAGTGCAGATGGGAACATTTTATTACAGGTTAAGTTAGCAGTCCCTCATGGTGATGCTCTCTGGTGTATGCTCTTGCAGAGTTGTTTCAAGGATTGTATTTGACAGAACACTTTCTGATATAGTCAGAGTATAATAGTTTCACACGTGTTGTCTCCTGTAAGTTGAGGTGTTCGGCATGAGAAAGAAACAGTTTTTAGAGTACCAGAGCTGGGGAAACATCAACCTCAATCCAATACACTGTTCTGTTTCTCCTATAACTTGTTCTGGCAATTTTGAAACCCCAGAGTGTGTCCTATATTTGTAGTATGTTGAGCAGACTACCACGACGACTGTCACTCAGCACACCAGTCAGTTCGCGCAGGTAAAGCACCAACTCCCGAGGGACAGTAGTTAAACAAAAATATAGGCTACTCTTCCAGTGTCTCGCCAATGGTGCATCCCCCATTTTGTCTGCATGCCTCCACTGTATGGCTGTTTCACTGCAAGCCTTATAGTGTATTTTGTAGGTATCTTAAAGCTTTGAATCTAGTAATTCCTCAAGAATTTAGTGAGAACTTTGCTTGGGCATGAACACATGGGTTATTTATCAGTCTTGCCTTTTCATTGTGATGTCCCCCCCAAAAAAGAGTCAGCTATTTGGACAATTAATTACTTGTAAATTAGTTCTGGGTGGCTTTACTGCCCAACAGATGAAATAACCCTAATTTGAAAGCGTTGCAGAGGCTGACTATGCATGCAGCGCAGTCTGTTCATGGCTACTGTGAGTGTTTAGCTCTGTTGCCTCCCTTGTCTTGCTTTTATTTGTCCTAAAATTCTGCTTAATAAAACTGTTTCCCTGTTTCAGCCATACCCAATATTAGACATAATATAATAATGCCCCATCCTTTGACTTATTTCCATGTAGAATCAAATAATTCTTCATTCATATCTTTTAAAACCTTGACATGAATCACATAACATATTAGAAACCTTAACCCATATTTTGACTGGTCATTAACATGAGTTACTGAAGGTGAGTAATATGGTTGTACTGCAGAATCACACAAATTCAAATTATAATTCTGATTTGGTTTGTTGAGATTATACCTAGAATATACAGTGTGTATCCCTTTGAAAATGTCAGGCTTAGATTTAATCAACAAATTACCATTTATAACAGTTAAAATGTTACACAATTTCTTTGTCAAAGTATCATTGATCCATCCTCAACCTGTTTCGTATAACTTTGGTAGCGTCTCCATTGTAAATGGATGTAGGTTTAACTTCCTGGCTAAGCTTCCTGTAATGAAGGAACCTGAGCCATTGTGTTAGCACTACAGTTAATTGCATTTCCCTCTCTCCAACTGCAGTCAGGGCTGCCCACCAGGAAGGTCAGGAAGAAGGTCAAGGTGGATACCTCCAAGTTCATGACTCCATACCTGGCCCACAGCCAGAAGATGCTGGAGCAATTCAGCCATGTAAGCAACAATTTTTTAAAGCTTTGAACCAAAGCCAATAACTTACTTTTGTCTTTCTGCATTAAGTGTGCATGGTGTGTGTCAGTTTCATATTAAAAACAGCACTATCACAGATCATCACCTTATATTTTTGATGTTTTCTGTGACTGCATTTCTTACCATGAACATTTACAACTGTTTGCTATGATCATCCCAACAGAATAGGTACCGTGAGGCTTATGACAAGTCCAGGGGGAAGCCCCCTGCTATCATCGTTGATAGCCCTGAGATGATCCGCATCAAGAAGGCCCAGGAGCAGCTCAGTGAGGTACTACTGAGGATCAATGTCTTATTGACAACAAATCAAGAAGCTTAAAGGTTAGGGGTAACAGTTTGTGAATAGAAAGCTGGTTTAAATCCTTACACCAGCTGAGGAAGGCATGAAATCTGTGTTTGGAAAGTGAATGGTTAATAATGTTTCCTCTTTCATCAAGTGCTGTAAGGGGGGCCTTTGAACATGGTGCTTAACACCCACTTCAGTGAAGCAATTCAGTGAACAGCGACAGAATGTGTGTAACTGTATGAATGCTGTCATGCAGATGTTCTCATTGGGCAAATAAAGATAAAAAAAAATCCAAAAGCCATTTGATCTTGCTGTATTCAAGAACATGGAGAAATATCTATTATTGCCCATTAGGTGAAATACCGCATGGAGGGCAATAAGGCCAAGACCACCAGCTTGTACGATGGCGAGGCCAAAGAGATCGGCCACGTCAAGCATGTCTCCGATTTGATCAGCAAGGTCAGTGCTCTGAAATTTTAAAAGCATACCAGCTTTCAATAATAGCAGTTTCTTTGAACATGATCACTGATGAGCTCTGGGGTCCTTATTTCAGGTCCTGTACAGGCAGAAGTGGGATGAAACTAAGGACAGATACCTGCTGCCTCCAGATGCTCCTGAGCTGGTCCTGGCTGTGAAGAATGCTGCTAACTTCAGCAAAGTAAACACAATCTGCACTGCCTTTTTAGATCCAAAGAGAAATACTGCTATCATGAGAATAATGTGTCATTCGATGCCTTAATTCATGACTTTACCCTGTGTTCAGAAACTGTACACAGCGGACTGGGATGACGAAAAGACCATGTTCTACCCCTACAGTGACAGTCCTGAGCTGCGTAGGGTGGCCAAAGCTCAGGAGGTCCTCAGTGATGTAAGTAGGCCAACATCATCCACCTCTTAGCTACAGGAAATTAAACTACACGCAATATAGCATTCAGATTTTGGAACAGTGGATGATTGATATACTTAGAAAATAGAAACATCCAGTATACTGACATTGATGTCCTATGAAAGTGCTTTTATTTGTGTATCAGTAAGTGTCACTGACTGACTTAATTTAATCTTACATATAATTTGTCCAATAAAAATGAGGCCATAGCTGAAACACTTCACCATTTTGTGGCTTCGAGCCTGATGGCAACTTTCCTACAGGGCTGTGAGTGAGTCGTGAGTGTGCCATTTCACTTTTTAATTCACTTGAGCAGTTAATTTCTCACATTGACTTTGCTGGCAGAATACTGTTCAGCATCAATCACGCAGCAGAGCTCATCATCTCCTCCCTTTTTTTCATTCAGGGCCCTTCTGTTTGTGCTGAGTCAGATGTATTGTATGTAACCATTTCAATCTGTGTAGCTATTTTTAGCAGGCAATTAAAATCGTCACTGGTGCCCCACCTTTTTTTTGAACACAAATGCATTTTGTGCTGACGAAGGGAATCCAGCAATCCAATTAGGTGCGATCAGGGTGAAGCATGACAACGTTTCTCTGTCACAGAATGTGCACTAAGGTCAGATATTGATCTTGAAGAATTAACCATCTCAGTAAATTTCCACCGGCTGCTGTGCCCACGCAGGTTCAATACAAGAAGGGTCATGACCAGCGCAAGGCCAAATACACCTCCCTGGCCGACCCTCCTGATGTGGAGCTGGCCAAGAGAGTGTTCACTCAGCGCAGCGACGTAAGTAAAAGAATCTCACATGCACACTGTGTATATGCTACAAACAAATATACTATTGTGTATCTGTTAGTACAATGGAGAAACAGACCGGCAGACACAAGAGGAAATAAATAAAAAGAAAACATGCAGTTATTCTTTCATAGCTGATCATGAGAAGATTAGCGTATTTAGAAATAGGGGTTAATGATTTTCAACACGAACAGAAAACTGTGTTTCTGCAGTCCTCAGTCTGGTGCATTTTTTTCCCTACCAGAGTTCTTGCAAGTTTTTTTTTTTTGTCCCAGCACAATGCAAAGTGGTAGCAAAGTGTGAAGACATTTGTAATGTAGAACATTCGGCACTGTTTTTGATTAATAATAACTTTTGGCCCAATGACTGACTTTTCCACAGACTGCATTCAAAGTCTTTCTGCTGCTACATTGTACATCCTTTACAGAACGCTGGCAAAAGCCCCATTTAACTTTTGGTCTTGAATTGTTGGTATATGTGTAAGTTTATATGTCTCAGTTAAATTTTTTCAAGCCAAACCAAACCATGCCCTAAAAACTGAGGTACAAACCTAACTATGGAAAGGGTGAACAGTTGCATGCCTATTTAGAAATGTTAGTTTGTGGTCGCTATTGTGATGCCCCGTTCTCAGAGTCCCTGCTCAACAAAGGAAACTCTTCCTCCCCTGGAATCTGGCTTCCACCAAACTTAATGACCTGCAGTGGGTTGAAAAATTCCATAAGTAATGTGTACTGGGAGCAGTATTCTCTGTACGGTTTCCTTATTTCCTTTGTTTACCACCTACCTGATACAAAGTCCTAGTTGGTCCTTGGTCCACTTCAGAGGCTAAGGCCAACAATAGCAGGAAGTAACAGGGATTCCAGGCATTCCCAAATGAGTTTCATACAACAAACGAAGATAACTTAATATATTGGCATCATCCATCTATGCTCTACATGTTAGTCTGCAGCAAGATATTTTTTCTTCTGTAATGTACTTGTTATAATCTTATTTGTATCCCACAGCTTAAGTACAAGGAAGACTACAATAAAAATGTGAAGGGCCAATGGTGCGAGACCCCCTACTTTGACGTGGCCATTGCCAGAGTGGCTATGGACAACCTCAGCAATGTAAGAACTTAATACTGAATAAGCAACAGAACTTACAGAATAGTACTATTTAGTCTTCATTTTCTGCCTCTGTGTTCATCTATTGCTTTCTCAACCGTTTCTCTCCTTTTCAGAGAAAATATACGCAAGATTTCGAGGATATGAAAGACCAAATTTATTTCATGCAAACAGAGACCCCTGTTTATGACACAAACAAGAAGGCTACTGCCACTGCTAGCACGGTGAGTATAATGGAGCGATACCTTCCCAGCCCCCCACCAACACACACACGCACACACACGCCCACACAAAAGTATCAGAAGATTTTTATAGGTCTTATCTCATGCGGAAAACACGATAGAAAGTTGACCTGTGTCTCAGAACAGAGTATGAGTCAACACATTAAGTCCACTCTGATGCAGAGACTTACTATGTCGTGCCTGAACACATGCACAACATGGCTCAGAGATCTCCATTTGGTTCACTCTCACTGCACATATTCAGCGTGCAGTGTGACTAGTGCCTAGTTACAGCTGGATTCAGCACATAACAGAATGTGTGCGTGGGCTTTTCAGCTTTAGCTCATGGCCATCCACGCATCCACACACAATGCTGACATGCGTCACTGTGGAGAACGTCTATGCTATAGGGACACTTGTTGTTCCATCATGACTAAAATGGATTAATATTATGGTATATGAGTCAGTGCAACCTACCCCATCAAATCACTTCATCAACTCAGTGTTTGCTCCTCACACTCATACTGTTTTCTCCGTGTTTCTATCTTTAGGTCAAATACAAGAAGGAATACGAGAAGACGAAAGCGCAGTCTGACTACAACACTCTCCCCGCCACAGAGAATCCTCTGCTCACACAGCTCAGATATGCTGGCACCATCCTCAGTGATGTAGGTGTCTCAGGAAAGCTATGTGGAAAGGAGCTATTAGCCTGTACCAGCATGTCACTGCAGTACAGTATTGGTTTCATAAATAGCTAATAGACAACCCACATCTTAAAGAAATTAATGACTGTTTGTTATTAGAGACGATCTGTAAAAAGTAGTAGCATTGAATGTGAAACTGAGTGCACTATGGCTTTATCTCCGTTTCCATTTCTCCTGTGTTAATCAGAGATTTGGCTCGCAGGATTTGACGAGTACTCTTGCTAGGCTATTAACTGAAAATGAGCTGGCTGCTAAAATAATTTAGATGTTGTGGGTATGATACACAGTGTCTGTCAAATAGTCCTCCTAACGGGATCATCCTGCTAGTGGTGTTAAACCAACTGAGAGCTTCTCACAGTGTCTATATAAACCTGTATGCAATGATTTGATACCCAGCCAGGGAACCTAGTAACTAATTTCACTGGTATTGTTAACTATTAATAAGTCAGTTTTCAATTTTAAGCCACTTAATACATCATACTAGTAGGGCATTAAGTCTGGACCCTGTATTTAGTTCCTAAATTCCTTGTAAATTTATGCTTGAGTAATCCCTGATTTGTTTGCTTTTTTCAGTTTCTCTCTCTTTTTTATTCAGTCTTTGTTTGCTTTCTCATTTACAGAAAGTGTACAAAGCCAACTATGAGAAATCCAGGGGCTTCAGCATCAACTACTGTGACACGCCAAAGTTCCAGATGGACTCTGTTCTTAAACAGTTCTCTGACGTGAGTATACTCTGAAGTTTGAAAATACACAAGCTTTTCTTCATGATGAGCTTTCACTATTAGTGCTTTAATTTTCAAAAATATATACACACATTTTGAACATTATTTTCTTTTTTTCCAGACACATTACAAAGATAAGTATGAAAATGAGGTGAAGGGCCACTATATTGGCAGCTATGAGGACATCTACATGCTTCACTGCCAGAAAATGGAGGAAATGAAGAATGATGTAAGTCAGTTTGGGTTTTGCTTTCCTTTCCTTTTTCTTTTTTGTTAAATTATGGGCATTTGTCTTCCATTTACACTTTGTATCATCAATCTGTCTTGCAGCAACTTTATAAAGCTGATTATGAAGATTTGAAAACAAGATGCTTCTTCCCTCAAACCATTACGCCTGAATATGAAGCCACTAAGAATCTTGAAAAGTGTAAAGATGTGAGTAGTCTTGATATTTCTATGCAATAAAATTCAATTTATAATAGTCCCTCTATTGTGGTACAAATATGTTTTTTTTTTCCATGCAATCTTTTGCAGAAAGTTTACCGGCAACATCCAGACAAAGTGAAATTTACACAAGTCACGGATTCGCCAGTTATGGTTCAAGCCGCCATCAACGCCAAACAGCTAAGTGATGTATGTACAGTGTCTAAATGCATGGACTATCTCTATATATTGTTAACAATATTAATATAACATGCATTATAATTGAAAGAGGCATATTTCATAAGCTGATATGGGATGAGCACTGAAGAATGATGAAATATAATCAAATAAACAACAATAAATCATTATTTAAATGTCTTCTGAAAGAATGTGCAAACAGGTGTCAAAATAAATTTCAAAGAGTCATTGTAAATACAGTTATTTTTATAATGTGTCCATTTGCTTACCCAAATAACGGATACTTCAGCTGTAATGTTCAGCTAATGCTCATGATCAGACTGTTGTGGAGTCATGCTAGCCACAGACTTAGTTAAAATGTGCACCTTCATCCACATAGCCCAGCTGTCTTTCTGTGGACTCCATGGAAACGGGAGAGCCATCTCTCTGTAGTATAAATAGCAGCAGGCATTCAGTTGGCTCAAAATAAACCCTGTGATCAGAGAGGGGTTGGGGAGGCAGGGAAAGTGACAGTTATGAGACATAACTCTTAAATAAAGAGCCCAGTTAATCCTCCACTGCCCTCCAGTGACAGGAAATAAAACAGCTATTGATACAAGCCCGTATAGTTTCTCATGTCTCATAACTACAACCAACTGTGAACACTATGAACTGATCATATCGAGTCACTATAAGGAGTATAATGTGATGGATGAATTCTCACCTTTTCCTTTCTGCAGCTGAACTACAAGGCGAAGTACGAGGAAACAAAGTTCAAGTGTTACGTGCCCCCAGACGACCCCTTCTTCATCCAGTCCAGAGTTAACGCTTACAACCTTAGTGAGGTAAGTAAAGAGGCTTCATATCAGAGGATCACTGCAATTGAAACAATTTGCTATCAGCTTCATTTCCATTAATTTTTAATTAACATGATTCTCTGCTTGCAGAACTGTTACAGATATGACTGGGAGAAACGTAAAGCTAAGGAGTTTGAGGTCAAGGGCGATGCCATCCCAATCCTTGCTGCCCGTGCTCACACAAACATTGCCAGTGATGTAAGTATACCATAATATCAATATTGCTATAAATAAGAATTTCTCACTTGCATTTTTTCTTTAGTCTTTCTTTAATCTTTTAGTACTGTGCCAAGGAAGTGCATTTGGGTGTGTCTTTATTAATCTAATACTTGACATCTTTTTGCTCCTTGCAGGTTAAGTATAAGAAGGAGTATGAGAAGAACAAGGGACAGATGGTTGGAGCCCTCAGCATTAATGACGACCCAAAGATTTTGCACTCGGTTCACGTGGCCAAAATCCAGAGTGATGTAAGAAATTAGTTTACCTTAGGGTTCAATTACTGACCGAAACAGAAAGCTAACGATATTTTCCTTTTTCGTATTCATATATTTGGAGTTAATACGGCACAGATCAGCAGCCTCTGAATAATGTCTTCACAGCGTGAGTATAAAAAGGACTATGAAAAGTTGAAGACCAAGTACCATACCACGCTGGACATGATGTCGGTTACCCTGGCCAAGAAGTCCCAAGAGATCGCCAGCATGGCCGGGTACAGGAGCATCAGAAGCCAGAACCTCCTTCCCTATGACAGTGTGCTGCTGGACCTGGCCAAGAAAGCCAATATCCTCCAGAGTGATGTAAATATAGACATTTTATACAGACAAACCAATTTCTTATTGCTGATAATACTGTTAGGCATTTCTGAAACTAAGAAAGACATGGAGCAAATGACATATCACCACAATATGAAATTTTACAGTGGATTATACACACAGGGACACCACTTGATTTTTCCCCCTTTATTTTTCTTCATCACAGAATGAGTACAAGTCTGACTACAACACTTACACCAAGGGTACCCCATGGGTGCCCTTCGGCTCTTTGGATGTGGAAAAAGCGAAGAAAGCTGCCGAGATCCTCAGTGATGTACGTACCAAGCACACATATACACACACACACTTTCCTCCTTTCGACAGTAGATCAGTTCTCATAATGTGTCTCTTTTCAATTTCCTTTTGTTTCCTACAGAGAAAATACAAACAGCACCCGGACACCATCCCCTTCACAGCTATTGATGACCACCCCATCATGATGCAGGCCAAAGTCAACCAGCTGCAGAGGAGTGATGTGAGTCTACAGTCACTGTACTTTCACTATTCATTTTGCTGGGACAAATTTTTCCGATTATTAATAGAGAGTAATTAAATTGTACTTGCATTTGTTGGATCCCTGTTGAAATGACTGTATTTGATTAATCATCTACTATCTCTGTGTTCTTCCCTTGCAGCTTTTCTACAAGAGAGGTCTGGAGGAGATTCATCAGAAATACTCTCTGCCTCCTGATATCCCCGATTTCCTGCAGGCCAAGTGCAATGCCTACAACATCAGCAAAGTGGGTTAAGTGGAACAGTAGAATAATTGGGAAGTAGCGTTTTTGGGTACATTTCAATGCAGTTGTTAATGGATTTAATGTTAATATCACTTTATATGTAATTTCAGAACTACTACAAGCATGCCTGGGAGGAGCTGATTGCTAAAGGTTATGACCTGAAGCCCGATGCCATCCCTATTGTCGCTGCAAAGGCTGCCAGACATGCTGCCAGTGACGTCAGTACTAAATCCACACCTCTAAGAATCATGTTCTGTTTGCATTTAATCATCTTTACTTTGGCAAAATATTTACATGGCCAGTACTATATGCACTCTTTGTTTCATTTTATAATCGCTCAAAATTATTTGAATGCTACAGAATTTGAGATGTTATTCATCTGTTGGCTTCAAGGTTCAATACAAAAAGGCCTATGAGAAGGCAAAGGGCCGCCATGTTGGCTTCCGCAGCCTCCAGGACGATCCCTTGCTGGTTCACTATATGGAAGTGGCCAAGATGCAGAGTGACAAGAACTACAAGAAGGACTACCACAAGGTCAAGCTGAAGTATCACTCCCCAGTGGACATGATGAGTGTGGCTCACGCCAAGCATGCCTCAGCTGTGCAGACGAACGCTGGCTACAAGCAGCACCACCATCATTACAGTCTCCTGCCTGACGCCATGAACTTAGAACTTGCTCGAAGCATGAACCTCAATTCCAGTGATGTAAGTCTCAATTCCTCCTTTCAGGGATGTTGCCTCATAATGTAGTTAAATATGTCTTAGCTTTGTGTCTGACCGGTGTCTCCATTCCCTGCTCTGTTTGCAGTACAACTATAAACTGGATTATGAGAGCTCAGTCAAGGGAATTGGCTGGGTGCCCATTGGCTCCCTGGAGGTGGAGAAAGCTAAGGCGGCAGCAGCAGCTCTGGATGAGAAGAAGTACAGGCAGCACCCTGACACCATTAAATTCACAAGTGTCACTGACTCCATGAACATGGAGCTGGCCAAGGCCAACGCCAAGATCCTCAATATGGTAAGAAGTGGAAAACATGAACATACTTTTTGTTTGGTGTGATATAAACCTCTTGATTTCAGTCTATAAATTCTGTATGTGAATGGCAATGAACCAAGGCTCGTTTTCATTGTGATTTTGCAGAAAGAGTACAAGGCCAGTGGAGAGAAGTTCATGCACACTTACCATCTCCCTGCTGATACTCCAGAAATGATGCAAGCCAAATACAATGCTGTCAACATTAGCCAGGTTAGTAGTGGATCCCTGAACGATACTTTGCAACCAGTGCTTTTAATGCAGATAAAGTTTTACATAGAAATATTCTTGTTACTACATTTATAACATAATTCTTGATGATCTCTCACAATTTTATTTAGAATTATTACACATATTCTCACCGCCAAGATCTGCTAAAAGGACATCAGATGAAGGAAGATGCCATTCCCATTGTTGCAGCAAAATCTTCCAGAGATATTGCCAGTAATGTAAGTAAAAAAACTCTATTAATGAGTCTATTAAAATGTTATTGCATAAAAAATATTACTCATAATACTTATTTTTTCATGTTTTACACAGTACAAATATAAGTTGGCGCATGAAAAGGCAAAGGGCCGCCATGTTGGCTTCCGCAGCCTCCAGGACGATCCCTTGCTGGTTCACTACATGGAAGTGGCCAAGATGCAGAGTGACAAGAACTACAAGAAGGACTACCACAAGGCCAAGCTGAAGTATCACTCCCCAGTGGACATGATGAGTGTGGTCCATGCCAAGCATGCATCTGCTGTTCAGACGTATGCTGGCTACAGAAAGATCCCTCACAGCTTCTTGCTTCTCCCTGACAACATGCATCTGCATCTGTGTCGCTCCATGATGGAGATTCAGAGTGATGTATGTTTTCAGTCTTCAGTTCTATGTGTTGCAATTATCTAATCCTATTATTTTCAGTCATGTGCAAATACAAGTAATTGCAGTATACAGACATGTACCTTGACAACTGTAAACTTTTCCCCTGCATATCCACAGAATGTGTACAAGTCAGACTACAACAACTATTACAAAGGAGCAGGATGGGTCCCTATTGGTTCCCTGGAGGTTGAGAAGGCCAAAGCTGCCAAAGCAGCCCTAGATGACAGGGGCTACCGCCAGCACCCAAGTACCTTTAAGTTCACCAGCAAGACTGACTCCATGAACATGGCTCTGGCCATGACCAACACAAAGCAGCAGGACCAAGTAAGTATTTCCTCTGTTTGTAGAAGCTGTATTCCTTCTTCGTCTTTTGGTTGGGATGGTGTGCAATACTTGTGCGAGCCAAAACTTCACATACAAGGAGCCAAACAAAATTCACTTTGTTTACTGTTCTTTTTCTCTCTATCTTTAGGCTGCATATAAAGCCTCTGGTGAGAAGTTCATGCATACCTACAATCTGCCTGCAGACAGCCCTGAGTTCCTCCAGGCTAAATTTAATGCCCAGACAATGAGTGAGGTTAGAGCACAATAAACTTGTTCTGATTACATAAATGTAAATATCTGTTGCACGGAAACTATTGTCCTAACTCTTGCCTATTTGTCCTCAGAGTCACTACAAGCACAAGTGGCTGGAAGATATTGCCAAGGGATACGACATGAAGCCTGATGCAATTCCTATCCTACACGCAAAGCAAGGCAGACATATTGCCAGTAATGTAAGTGCACTGTGAATCACCATAGAGAAACAAATGTAATCAGCACAAATTTTTTTATCACAATGTAAATAATATACAGCATGATCTAAATACAGTGATCACGGTTATAGTGATCAATCGCTTATATGGATCAAAAAGCTTGGTCCCAAATCATTCCTAAACACATGCTGTTTAAATAATTTGTTTATAGTGATCAAAACTCCGCTTATAGTGATCATTTTGTGTTCATTTTGTGATAATTTCTGTGTTTGTTTTAAAAACTGGCTTAATTTCAGTCAATTTGCCCTGACAGACTTTTTTTTTAATGTAGGCCTAACAGCATAAGCACTGTTTTATTTAAAGAAAAGATCATTTGAACTCTAACATTACAGCTTGTTTTATCGTATTACAAAATCGTAATACATAATCCCATAATTTTAGCAGTGTTTGAAACAGCTGTGATGTAGGCTGCAAACAGTGAATACAATTCAGTAAAGATAGAAGTTGTCACGTTCATTACTTTATATGTACTGTATTCATGTAATAAATGCATACAAATATTAATTAGAGGCGATCTAAATGAGAAACAAAAAAAGGGAAAAAAATCGGTTATAGTGATCACCCGTGATCAATTTGACCCGTCCCAATGTGATAACTATAAGCGGAGTGCACTGTATTGCCCTTTTCTTTTTTGTTCAGGTCCAATACAAGAAAGATTATGAGAAGGCAAAGGGCCACCATGTTGGCTTCCGCAGCCTCCAGGACGATCCCTTGCTGGTTCACTACATGGAAGTGGCCAAGATGCAGAGTGACAAGAACTACAAGAAGGACTACCACAAGGCCAAGCTGAAGTATCACTCCCCAGTGGACATGATGAGTGTGGTCCATGCCAAGCAGGCGTCTGCTGTTCAGACGTATGCTGGCTACAGAAAGATCCCTCATAACTACTTCCTTCTCCCTGACAACATGCATCTGCAGCTGTGCAAGACTATGAACATCCAGGCTAGTGATGTAAGTGACACATACTTTTTATTTTCTTCAGTCAGTGATGTTTTTTAGAATCAAAACAATGTTTGGAATACAACTAAATTGAATCTACAAGCTGTGCTCCATCTGTACCCTCATTTGAAAACAAAACTCTATACTACACATCTCAGTGCCCAGAGGAGCAAGTTTAAAAGGTTTGCCATTAATCTGGTCTTCAGACCAACTATGTGTCATAACCTGATTGCTTGATTTTATATTTTCTCAGTATGACAACAAGTCTGAATGGTATACCAACACCATTAATATACCAGTAACGCGTTTAATTTAAACAGAATACATAGGGAATGCAATTGACTTAATTATCATCTTTAGAACAACTGTTGGATAAGTGTTCCCATTGTGATCCTTTGATTAATAATGTAATTTTACATTATTCTTTTCCAGTGTGACTACAAGTCTGAATGGAATTCCTCTATTAAAGGAATTGGATGGGTCCCTATTGGCTCTCTTGGAGTTGAGACAGCTAAAATCGGCGGTGAGATTCAGAGTGACAAGAAGTACCGTACTCATCCATCCAACTTCAAGTTCAGCAAGCTGATGGACTCCATGGATCTGGCTCTGGCCACTGCCAACAACCAGATCATGAACAAGGTGCAGCATGCTCAGATCAGTTGCACAATTTTCTTAGGTACCCTTGGGTCTGTAGAATTTTTATTTAATTTATTATGTTTTTGTTTCATTGAATGTACAGAAAGCATACAGTGCAGCTTGGGAAAAGGACAAACTGACTGTCCATGTCATGCCAGATGCTCCTGAGATTGTCCTGGCCAAAGCCAACGCCATCAACATGAGCAATGTAAGGCAATCCCATTAAATTAATAAACCAAAGTGCTATCTGTGCCAATTTATTTCATTTTCATCTATCTTCTGTATCTTTCACAGAAACTTTACAAAGCTGGTTTTGTGGAGATGGCCAATAAGGGCCATAACCTCAAAGCAGACGCCATCCCAATTCTGGCTGCCAAGTCTGGCACCCACATTGCCAGTAATGTAAGTTGGATTGAATAAC
>OMKZ01026130.1:0-10025 GCA_900302535.1 Neoniphon sammara
ATCAGACTCATTTGCAACATACTACAAACAGTTATATAAGGCTGAAGAACTAGAATTTAAGGAAGAAAAAATTATGGAGTTCTTAAGACCTCTTAACATGAATAAAATATCGAATGAGGAAGCAGCAACCCTAATAGAACCCGTCAAGGAACAAACAATATAAGGAGAGCTTTAAATTTGCAAACAGTAGCGGCAAAAGACAAACAACCATCAATGCTTCTCAGCTTAGATGCTGAGAAAGCATTTGATCGAGTAGACTGGATGTTTTTGAGGCAGACACTGATAGAAATGGGCTTCAGGAAAGAATTTGTGGCTTGGATTAACCTATTCTATAAAGAACCTATCTCAAAAGTTAGAGTTAATGGTCACTGTTCTAGTTTTTTCAGGGTGGAAAGGGGCGTAAGACAGGGAGACTCGCTGTCACCCATCTTATTCACTATTAGTATTGAGCCTCTGGCGGAGGCTATACGCCAAAATGTACAGATTCAAGGAATAGTGGATGAAGGGGGATCTATTCATAAGATAGCTTTGTTTGCAGATGACATTTTGCTTTTTGTAAAAAACCCATCGTTCTCGATACCCGTCCTTATGAAATGCCTGCATGAATATGGGACAGTATCTGGATATAAAATTAATGAAAACAAATCAGAAGCCATGATGATATCTGGAACCTGGCCTACACAATTAAATGAAAATGTCTCCTTCCGCTGGTCCAAACAAGGATTTAGGTATCTGGGAATTATTATCACACCTATCTCCACTCAATTATTTGAGGCGAATTATAATAAATTGATCAAACGAATAAAAAGTGATGTGGCGCGCTGGGAGGTCCTTCCCCTCTCATTATTGGGTAGAGTTGAGACTGTAAAAATGAATCTACTGCCTAGACTACTCTTTTTGTTTCAATCTTTACCTGTAAGAGTACCTGTCTCTACTTTAAACATGCTTGACAAACTAATATCTACATTTATCTGGCAAAAGAAGAGACCGAGGGTGAGACTTAAAACTCTTCACTTGCACAAGGACAAGGGAGGCCTGGGTCTGCCAAACTTTAAACATTATTATTGGGCTGCACAAATAAACACAATAGTGGCATGGATTGAGAAAGACCAGGAAGCAATATGGACCCAAATAGAACAGAGCTCAACAAAAGGCGTTCCTTTATCAATACTACCCTTTATTGATATCAAGTCAATAAAAAAAATCAAAATTGAAAATGAATGGATAAAACACACCCTCAAAGTCTGGACAACAGTTAAGAAAATGCTTAGGGGACCAGAGTCAATTTCACGAGCCATGTTGATAACAGGAAACTTAGAATTCCCCCCCTCTATGTCAGATAGCGGCTTTAAAAGATGGGCAGACAAAGGTCTTTGTACAATTAATCAACTTTTTAAAGGAACAGATTTTAAATCTTTCTCTCAACTTCAAGAACAATTTAACCTCCCATCAAAGGATTTCTATAGATACCTCCAGATAAGACACTATATCACAAATCATCGAGAAAAGGAACTAGTCAGCAAAAATCCTAATGAAATAGAAGAATACTTCATTAGTGTTATAGAGAAGCATTTGCCAACGAAGAAACACATATCTAATATATACAAAAGACTGGCAATGGAAATCTCACAAAATATAGACTACATTAAGGAAAAGTGGGAGATGGAACTGAATGTGATAATTGAAGATACTACATGGGAGAGTATATGGACAGGTTGCCATAAGGGAATTAATAGCCAATTATGGAAAGAATTTGATTGGAAAATAAAGATAAGATATTTTAACACTCCCTTAACCATTTCTTCATATATGAAAGACCCCAAGGTGGCACTATGTTGGCGAAAATGTGGAAAAATAGGAGACACCACGCACATCTTTTGGGACTGTCCAGTAATTCAAGGGTTCTGGGAGAATATCAAAAAGGAGATTGATATTATTCTAGAGGTGGATATCCAGCCAGAACCAATGTTGTTTTTGTTAGGGGCCATACCCAAAGATTTATATAATACAGATCAGCGATATATACTTAGAATTCTTCTATTGATAGCGAAGAAAATGATTACAGTGAACTGGAAGGATTCAAAACCGCCCAACACAGCTCAATGGGTGCAGAGACTGAAAAAAGTGTACATGATGGAGCAAATGACTGCGACTCTGCAGCTCACTATGGACACTTTTGAACAAAGATGGACATGTGTTTCACGGTACCTCGGTGTTTGATAGAGTGAAGCGGACTGATATGACAGGGTACTGATGAGACAGAGTATCACAGAAGTTCCTCTATGGGTGATAATGCTTAGCCACTAATGCCCACCTTTTTTGCGGATATTTTTTCCCCTACCTGTTTTTAAGAATGTGTATGCATATATATTATTTTATTATCATTATTATTGTTTTTATTTCTATTATTTTCTTTTCTTTTTTTTTTATATTGTTTACCATTATTGTATTTATCATTTAATTTATGATGTCCTATGTCAGGCAATGTTATGTAAAATGATTCAAATGTTTAAATAAAAAGTTCCAAAAAAAAAAAAAAGAAATTTCACTCATGTGGGACTGCCCATACTCCTTTTATCACTGATCAACAACAATGTGGCCTTAATAACTGGGACATAACTGGGAATAATTTCATGACATTTGTATATCTATGAACAACAACAACTGTAGGTGGAGGCATTCCAGGAATCCACACAGGTGAAATACAAAAGCTATGGTTTAGTATAGCTCCAACCTTTGTTTAGGCAATTCTAAACAAGGTCCTAGATAAATATAGCATTACTGGAAACTAGAACGCTATAACTGTTATTGTTTGGCTCTGGCATGAGTGACAGTGGTTAATACCTTGTAGAATGGAGCGTTAAGCACCTGTAAATTGCCATTGAAACATGCCACCCAATGTCCTTTAGATGCCAATAAAATTCTGCTGTATTAAATTGTAGTTATTAAATGCTGTCAGTCACTAAATATTCTTACAGTCTGCTATGGCAAGCCATTTTCACATTTAAAGTAGCTATAAGTAACTTTGTAGAGTGAGTGGAATTTTGTCAGAAATTTAAACTCATACAGTTCAAACAGCACCCACCGAAGATTCAGGTCCTCTCCAAGTACTTCCTACCCACGAGTACGCTCATGCATGTGCCCCCGATGCCGACGTAATGGGGGATTATGAACTGGCTAGCCAGCTTCCTTCTCTGCCAAGCTAAGCTAACATACCGTAGCTGCGGTAGGCTAAAATAGGTCAGGGAAGCAAGCATACACAGCTACTGATTATATGTTAAAAGGGCTTGTCATAGTCCAGGGGTTCTCAAGCTTTTTTAACTTAAGGCCCATTTCTGATTGTTAAAACTTTCCAAGAACCACCTTCCCATATACATGACAAAAAAAAACCCCAAAAAACAAAAAACTGTTTACACTCAGTGAGACACTTGGGCTTGCTTTTGGGAAATAATGAGATCAAGTCTGGTAGGATTGGTGATAGGCTGACATGCAGTGTAGCATCAGTTTGTTCCTTGCCTTTAATTTTGTGACAGGTACAATGGAAAACCCTGACTCACATAAATAGGTGGTGGTGAAAGGCAACAGAAATTTGCCCGTTTTCACAGAGAGGGATATTGACTGGCAGCCTGAATCCTGAATGAAGCAAGAGCAACTTGTGTGAGCTGAAGCTTCAGGCTGCTGTCTGCTGATAGTTCCATCAGTTCATTTTCCAACACAGTGGACAGAGCGATGTCTTCTGAGGCAGGACCCATTAAGGGTCCAATCCAAAGGTTTCCATGTGGTGGGTCCTCTGGGAAGTAGTCTGCAAATTTTTGTGACAACTGAGTCAAAGGCTGGGTTATAGCACTGGATATGTTGACATGAGGAGAGGCTTCCAAGGTTTCACTTGGGAGTGGAAACATGTCAAATCGTCCTTCCTTGACTCTTCTGTTCCAAAGGATAAGTTTTTTCTTGAAGTCCTCAATTTTGTCTGACATCAAAAAACACTGTGCTGTTTCTGCCTTGCATGGATATATTGAGCTGATTTAACTAATCAAATATATCTGATAAATTGGCCGGTTTTGCACAAAAGTTATCATCAGTGTAATGCTCAGCAAGAGGGGAGTGCCGCTCTTCCAGAAATGTGTGCACTTCTTTCCTCAGTTTAAAAAGGCGATTAAGCACACGTCCTCTTGAAAGCCACCTTACTTCACTGTGGTACAAGAGCTGCAAATGATCTGCAACAAGTCTTTCACACAGAGCTGCAAAACACCTTGAGTTGAGTGCATTTTTCTTAATGTAGTTAACAGTTTTCACAGCCACGATCATGACTTCTTGTAGTTCTGGTGAGATCTGCTTTGTTGCTAGACTTTCCCTATGTAAGAAACAGTGCATCCACTTGGTGTCTGGTGCCCTCTATTGGATCTGTTTGACAACACCACAATGTATTCCTGTCACTGATGCAGTGCCGTCTGTGCGAACACCAGTACAGTATTTCCAATCAAGACCTTTATCGGTGAAGTAAACATCATCAGCACATTACATTATCTGCCGCTCTTCTCGTGAGAAGCTCTTTGCAAAACAGTAGATCCTCGTGAAGACTGCTGTCCCAGCAGTATCTTACAAAAATTAACAATAAAGCGGCATTGCTAAAGAATGTTAGCTAGCTAACAGTGGCAAAACACGCTTGTCTCTAGCTGACACTGTTTCCTGATTGGCATGGTGATACTCAAACGTAACTGGTCATTGAAATTTTGCATTTTAACTTGATGTTTTTTATTTATGTGAATTATTGAGTACATTTAGATATAAAAATAAGTAGATTTGTAAATTACAATAAATAAATAAAACTGCCTCTGTGGCCCACTAGATGGCGCTCTGATGCCCACCAGGTTGAGAATGGCTGTCATTGTCTACTGATATCTGTCTCCTGTTAGAATGAACCAAGCGTGCATTCAGAATAGCTTGCTTAATTAATCCAAACCCTCTTCTTAAATTGCTTCTCGATGCTCATTATTACCTCCACCAGGAGATTATGCATTTGGTCAGGTGTGTCTGTCTGTCTGTATGTCTGTCTGCAGCTAATCTTACAAACTGTGACTGTGTGAGGAAAAACCTTTGTGGTTTCAGTGATTCAGTGACACTCACTCCACTGATTCTCTAGCTTGCTCAACTATCACCGCTTGCTCCTTCATCTCTGTTCGCTGGGTCGCTGCACCGCTGCACCGCTGCACCGCTGCACCGCTCCCTTACTCCATTCATTGTCTAGCTCGCTCGACCAGCTCTCTCCCTCTGGCTCTCCATTCTCATATTATGGGGCCTATCAGCCTAATAGACTGTTTTTTCTTTTTTTTTAATCCCATTGTGGCCATGGTCGCTCCGATTGTGGGTGAAAAAATCCAGGAGGTGCGTTTCATTTTCTGGGTGAATTTATAAAATACACTGCTGATGAAGAAGTCAACAGCACACAGAGCAGACGCATGGGAGAACAACACTGTAAAAAGTGTCAGAGGCTGATGGAATTTGTCAACAAGTTGGGGTTAAAATAAGTTCAACAGCTTCACGGCTCTAAAAAATGAAGTGTAAAACAGCCGTCGCTGTTTCAAACATCAGCGGACTAATTTGCCTAATCTTCTCGGGTCTTTGGATGAGGGACAAGATCAAAGCCATCGTGGAAAACCGCTCTCACCCTCTCTACAACCAGTTGTGGCACAAAGCAACAACAACTATGTACTTTATGTAGGCATTGTGTCTGGTGAAGATCTGCACTCTACTGAGTACCCTCTAGTTTGGTTTGGTTTCACTTAACCTATATTTAATCCGGCGAGTTATTTCATAACAAATTTTTGTTTGCAGTGACTGCCTGGCATGAGTCAATGACGACCATCGTAAGATGTCATAAGAGGGCTAGCAATTGGCAGAAGGAAACAGAAAACAATAGAAACAGTAATGTTGACAAATAGCACAGGTGTAAAATGGATGGGCACACAGCAGACAGCAATAAAACACCAACACCAACAACAACAACACAGATATTAAAAACTAAAAACTATTATCATTATCATGATTGTTATTATTATTATCATTATTATTATTAAATAGTGGAAAATAAGGATTCAGATTTTTTGTTTTTGAACTATATGCACACATTATTGTTCAATGTGAAACTAAAAAGGTTTTTAAGTTATCTAATATGCAGATGAAATGGAATGATCATAATGTGCCTTGACCTGCTTTTGTCTTGTTCATCAGATGCAGCATTGTTGGTGACAATGACTTATGTAATCAGTCACCTTGATATTCTTTTGTTCTACTGTGTGACACTTGGTTACTTCACTTTAGATTTGTGGGAACTTACACTTCACGGTAAGGGTACATGAAATAGCATTAATGCATGCATGCATTCATGCATTCACTTATGAAAAATCATGAGCTCATGTGAGTTCAGCGCATCATGAGTCATGATGAAAATGAATGTCTCATACATGCTTCAATGCAGGACCAACACCTTAATTCATGCTGTAATGAAGCAATGTAGATCATTACTTCCAGAGCCTTCGGCCCCACTATGCAGATCAGACACAGCACCTTGGGCCCTGCCTCCCTCAGTACTGGGCCCCCACAACCAATCGAGATTTTTTGAAAACTCAATTAAGAAAAAAGTCTCAGTATGAGTGCTGAATCACTAGTTGAAATAATTAATAAAGGCCCTCACAGATTTTTTATTCTTTGGCTGAAGGCTGGGCGCTCTCCCTTTCATATGTCACTCATCTGGCCACTCTTCAGTTTGCTGTTCACAAGATCATCTTTATTAGGAGCTTTATTTGTCATAACTGTGTCCAGGGATCTTACCTTGTGTAAGGTCAGAAGGCAGACTGTGATTCAGCCGGAGACAGATCGATCATATATTGCAAAGGGTAATACTATTGTGTTTGGCAGGCATTTGTTTGAGCTTTTAAAGGAATCCCTGCAACACAAGATTTTTCACTGGGAGTTTGCCTTCATTTTGGTGTTGATATTGACACTATGTTCCCATCTTCACTGTTGTCTTTGTTCTTCCATTTGCTGGACTTCAAAACAAAAATACTAGCTAGTGTGTATAATTTTCAAACCAAATAATCACTGCATATATGGACAAAATTGAGTTCCTAGCTCATAGTCCTTGTACTGAGATTAACTGCAAAGAGAGAAAAAAATGAGTGGCTTAAGTTTTTTCATTCAAAACTTAGATACTGTGAATAGGGACCTCAGCTTGTTCATTTGTTACCATACTGCTGCCACATTACTGAGGGGATGAATGTTCACACTCTCAGAACATCTTCATCATTAATGGAGTCCAAAATTGTTTCGTATTTGGTCTGTCCAGTGTACTACATGTTAAATTCATTTGTCATTTCCATGTTGTTGCAAATCAAATAATGTGCGGTGCAGGACCCGCTGTTTCAGTATGTGCTTTTCTCTGTTATTGTTGATCTCTCTCTCTCTCTCTCTCTCTCTCTCTCTCTCTCTCTCTCTATCTCTTTCGTTTTTAAAAATAGCCATCCATTAATCTCACACAGGTAAACCAGTGTTCTTCACTTCATCACTCCACTGCACATGAATGCTATGGAGCCAGCTTGTTTTAGCTGTGAGGTTAAACCAAACAAACCTGCCTGGAAATGATGTCAATACTTCTCTTACCCATGAGAATTTCAATATACTGTACTTGAAAAACTTTTTGATAAACATAGCCAAAGGGGAATTATCAATTTTAAAAATCACAGATACAAAATTTAACCTTTCTGTGGTGTTTTAAGAAAGATGTATTTGCAAATACTGTGCATTCTGTACAAGACTAGATGCTTAATTTTTTTGTCCTACTGTTTCCTCGTAGTGCACTATAAAAGAGGTTCTGTTCATTAAGAGGGGCAGACAGTGTGAGGGAGCACTCAAAGGATCATGGCTTCTCTCACACTGCTGCTGCAGCTGCTGGTTCTGGTCTCTCATGTGTCTGTGTATTATTATAATTATTATACTTATTATCCATACTATGGGGGATCAGTGACATTCACCCCAAAAGGCTGGAATTCAGATGGGATATATGAGTTAAGTAGAACTTCACACTATGGCAGGTGAATTTGTAGCGCATGATGCTACAGCCTTGTAAATCTAAATCACTCTTGTCTCCTGTCACCTTTTGCAGGACTTTGCTTGACACTGCCATAGTTCAGCATCTGAGGAGAGAAAAATAGGGTGGATGTCCTCAGAGGCACAAAATACTTTGAATGACTTCTCTGAATGATCTTTCATTTTAGAGTGTGAAATGTAGTCGTCCTGTGTAATTTCCATTTTTTCCTGTTTTCCAAAACTTTCAAACAAGTTGTTTTTTGTTTGTTTTGTTTTTTTTCTCAAAATAATTCCAAAATAGTATAACTACTGCAGATGGAGATAAATATTGATTGTTTTTTTGCATTTGTGTGCATGTCATCATACATGTCAATACGGAATTTGGAAAAATGGGAGTAAATTTGATAACATTAACAAAATATGTGCATAAGACATATGTCCAAAAAAAAAAGAAAAAAGAAATATGTCTAAAACCACCATGAGTACATTTATTAAACAACCACATGTTGCATGTCACTTTTTAACACATGCCCATATGTTACACTCCACTTTGTTACACCCTCCTTTGAACTGCCACCACCCTGTAATACTATATTTAATTTATTCTTAGTCCTTTACTATTTTCTCTGATTATCTTATTTTTGAACTTTTTAAGCACTAGTTAGCTACTGAATTATTTCCATTCTTGATTATAGTCCTTATTTTTGCACCGTCTTCAGGATTACCACAAAATAATATAATTTCATTGTCGTTGTACCTGTGCAAATGTGTCTGTGACAAATAAATCTTTGAATCTAGAGAGAGGGAGGGAGGGAGAGAGAGAGAGAGAGAGAGAGAGAGAGAGCATCTGCTCTATAAAAGGGTCTTTATACTCCGTTTGTAATCCAACTGATTTCTTGACAGGTGGAGCTTCGCAACAAGCAGGCCCATTATGACTGCTTCCAGAATCACTATGCCTGCTCCAGTGGGAATTGCGGGACTCAGACCGGTGCAACCACTGCAACTGTTGCTTCTAATCACTGTAGTTACTATTGTAACTGCTAAAAATGAACTGTGTCAGAGCCGAAAATACAAATCGTGATTGCACTCAGAAATGAGAGGGAACAAAGAGCATCAGTGCAGATATGGCTCTTTTGTCTGCACTGAATAACTCTGTTTATAATCCCCAAAATGGTGATGTTGAGATATTATGGATTCGCCCTGACAGCCACCATGTTCCCTGCTGCAGATCTTACCTGTGAACATGATGTCTCCAGTACCACTTATTCAAATTGTTGTGTACACTGATCAGCCCTGGGGAAGAAGCCATATTTATTTTGGTGACCCCATGGCTTTCCCTCTAGTGCCACTGTCAAGCATAATTCAGGTGGTTTGAAACATATACCCTGCAGCAGGTAAGTTATTATGATGGGCCAGTGCCAATGCTGCAGGTTAGTGAAAATACTAGTGACAATCAAAATGTCAATATTACCCAGATTTAGCTACCTCTTCTCAGTGATCCCAGTACAACCAACATCTAATTGGTACAATACACCTGACTCACTAATCACAAAATTTTACCAGAAAAACAAACAACCTAGAATCAAACTCATTTTTTGTTGTTGTTGTTGGCTACACTGTGTCTGTAAATACACAAATTATGTTACACAAATTAATTATGTTTCTTGCATCAGGCTCAGTTTGATTGTCAACATGAATATTAAAATCACCTGAGATAATTAAGCACTCCTCCTTGAACTGCCACCTTATCGTGGTGGAGGAGTTTGAGTACACGAATGATCCTAGAAGCTATGTTGTCCGGGGCTTAATGCCCCTGGTAGGGTCTCCCAAGGCAAACAGGTTCCAGGTGACGGGTCAGACTAAGAGCAGTTCTAAAGCCCCTATGATGACAAAAAAATCAAGGACGTGTACGTCGCCCGGATTGGCGTCACCGGGGCCCC
>OMKZ01026131.1:0-19562 GCA_900302535.1 Neoniphon sammara
GTTCGATTTACTGAGAGGCTCAGCAGCCACATCAGAGCAACACAAACTCTGGCAGTGTTGTAGTTTTTCCTCGCTTAAGGCCTCTATCGCATTGAAAATAGTAATTTCATTCAACGGTGACCAATATGTACTGTAACTGTGTTTTGACCTGAGGTTACGCATAGTTTTAGAATAGTACCATCTATTGTTCAACCACTGTCTGCTCATCTCTCTCTCTCTCTCTCTCTGTGTGTGTGCGTGTGTGTATTGCGTTTGTGTTTGTGCATCTCACCTTGCGAAGTCGTCCGTTGCTGGTTCCCAGAAAAACCACAGTGTGGTTGTGTACATTGTCCACAGCGACCGAACTCAGGCCAGTGTATTCAAAGAGAGGTATGGCCTTCAGGGGCCTCCGTAAGGCCAGAGGGTGCTGCAGGTGGGCCGCACCGCAGTCCAGCTGCTCTGGCTGCAACTGGAACAAAAACAAAATGAGAGACATCAACTCCGATCAGCCTTCACAGCGCGAAGCAAACTTTACAGATTAAAAACGGGACGGAGCAGAACACAAACAGAAGGCGTAAATAAAGGCAAAGAAACAGAAGAGATAAGAACTGAAGCATCACAACAGTGTTGTTCATTCTTCTACATCACTTCTTAAAGACCTTTAAGTTCGCATCACTGGACAAGCATAACATGAGTTAACCACGCCAGCGGCTATTATCATATCTCACTGCAAACGGGAAAAGGGTTTACAAGGGTTTTCAACACACGTAGGACTTTGCTTTTGTCAAATCCTCAGTGGAAAATGATAAAACATTAGTACCATGCTTGGATGAGCACGAGCACCTATAGGGAATTCTCTGAGTATTTTAGAGCACGCGGAGGCAAAAAGGAATTAAGCACAGTGGATATTTGTAGTCTTTTCCCACAGGCCTCTCTGCTCCCGGCCTCCTCTGTCTTATCATAAATTGTGTCTGGCTTTCCCTCAGTGCTGGCCTTCAGTCTACAAAAAGATCAGATTTCACCAGTCACAGCAAACTATGGGCTAAACTAAAGAAAGATTTGCTTTTTTCTGTGAGGGATATGCAGGTCGAACTACTGTATGAAAACATAAACTCACTACCACTTCAAACTCTAAGTGGGTGCCTATCTGAGGAAGGCCTGAGGGCCAATTGAGCTAGTGTTCAGAAAACTGGTCATGGGAGGAGTGGCCCGGGGCCACGGCCGACAAGACAATCCCAGAGAAGGGGGCGACTTTATGACCTGACAGCACAGCCATCCCGGGACAGCCTCCCTCGACCTCCGCCCTGTCACTCAAGCTCACCACAAAGAACGGCTGGAATTTCACAGCATTACTTTGAAACTGTGCAAAGCGTCAAATCTCTGCCTTTATCATTAGATACCATCAACGTGGAGGAGAAACCGGGGGGCAATATATTGCGTGTAATGCCTAAGCTTCTCAGAGAAAAAAATTCAGTCTGGTATGCAAGTCAAAACCGCATGCCTCAAAAGACAAAATTCATTTTATTGCCATGATAGATTTTTATTTAATGTCTCGCCATGTGCTTATAACAAAGCAGCTATTTATACAACCTAAATTTGTGGTTTAGTTACAGTTAGTGGCACATAGTACACTAAAATCTTTAATAAAGAAACATGTTGTCTGAAATTTTTGTGAAGAAGAAAGGAAGCTATTGACCCCTCGCCATCTTCAGATTTGATAAGGGAGAAGGAGCTGCTGGAAATGAGGAGTCTCTTCCTTCCCATAACCTCCAATGTTATCATGACCCCAGAAGCTATCATGACCCCTACTCGTGACATGGGAGATTCCTCTCTAAATCATGAGCTCAAGGCTAAGGAGGATTATTTCATATTTAGTCTATAAGGAAACTGTCAAAAACAGCAGTCATGAGTGGCAGTTTTTCATTTCAGGCAACCAATGTTTTCTCATCCATGTTAAACAACAGTAGGGCCTACAGGTCACATAAACTTAAAATGACTAGACTGCCTAGACTTTTTTCACTCCACTTTTGTCATGTCCAAGATCATTTCACTGCAAATATATCAACTTTCATAGCCCACTGATTCATAACATCCTATTTCTCCTAAAAACAAGTGAAAACATCTGCCAATGAGGTTATGATTTCACTTGTTTTTAGTGGAATGTGAGTGATCTGTCTTATTCTTGCCTTATTCTGCCTTGTTGCAACATTTTGAGGGTTTCTAGAAAAATCCTGGGGCAAGTGAAACTGCTTTGAAAAAAAAAGTGGACTTATCTTAGTCCACTGACATATTTATACACTTTTGCATTTATTAATTTAGTTTTTAAATAAGATTTTAAGACTGATCATAAAACTCATGACTGGTTTAGATCATTCCTTTTGTGCTCTGTAAATGCACTAAAAAAGTTCCCCTAACAGGCCTAATCATAATTAAATGAAAGGAAATTAAGTTAAATTGAGATTACCAACTTGCTATTTTTGTTTACGTTTTTGTTTGATGTTGATTGAAAATGAGATCTCATATTTAAGCTTATTAGTATACAACCTCTTACCACCAGATTTCCCTTTTGAATGCAGGCCGCCCCGGAGCCCTGGATGACACTGTCCAGCACCTGCACATCACTGCTGGGGGAGTTAGAGCAGTTCTTGCGGCCTTGGCGGATCTCCTCCTCGATGTCCCCAAACCTGAAGGCGCACAGGGCAGATTTTCTGTCCGCCTTGGAAAACACTCCAAACAGGTAGGGCTCTGCCCTCTTGTCGTCTGCTGTGTGGATGTCTGCGGGGTACACAGACAGCAGCCGGTTGTAAATGTTCCCGTCAAATCCACACTGTAGAGGCATCTGGATGTAGGACTCAGTGAGCTTCCTGCTCTCCGGGCCCGAGGTGGATTTTCGGGGGTTCTCGGTATCCAGGCATATCCTGGCGAGGATGCTGTTGGGCTGGCTCTCCTTGTGGCCCATTTTTGCGTCGTTGTTGATGGCAATGTAGGAATAAGTCTTCTGTATGAACGCGTGGACGAAGTTCAGCTTATTTTTCGTTTTCACCTCTTGTTTTATCTTGAATACATTATCCTCTGAGGGGTTGATGTCATATGTGAAAAGTCTGGATAGATCCTTGATATTTAGGGAGCGGATGGCGATCTCCGGGGTGTTCTCAAAGCGCAAATCCTCCTTGCTGTGGTTCTTGGGGAAAAACGGGGTCCCGGCGCCTGTGTAAGTCGCCCCGACCAGGAGCCGGGTGTTGCCCCCGTGGCTCCTGAATATAAGCCCGACAGTGGACGCATTTGGGTGATTGGCAGCGATATTGAGCATGCTAGGGAATACAGTCTTCTCGCCCTGAGGTGGGAACTCCACCGCTATCTCCGAAATATTCTCCATCTTCCTGAGCTCACAGAAGCCCTGATACACGGAGCCACACACCACCACGACCCCCTGCTCCCGGTCCAGCTCCAGGAGCTTGTTGTAATTATCAGTGAGGGATTTGGGATGCTCGCACGGAGCCTGGGGCAGCTGCGGCGCATGGCACAACAGGTTGTCCTCCACCGGCCCAGTCCTCTTCTCCACCTCGATGCTCAGTGTCCCGTTCAGCTGGTAGACTGTGTTAACGGTGGCCAGATAGACCTTCCTGGAGACTTTATCCACCACGAAGTTATTGGTCTGGTTTGGAGACGCAAATGCCTGTTGGATCTGTAGCGCGCTGGCACTCCGGCGCGTCTCCAAAGCCAGGACGCCGAGGAGCAGAACAGCTATCTCTATCGAAGGAGGCATTTTTCCTTCTGACCGACTTCCGCGTGTTCTGTGCCGAGGGGTGCATTGAGTAAAGACAAAATTGTGTGTTTGTTCCTACTGCGACAATCCGAGAGGAAAGGCTGTTTCCTGCTTAACGCCTAAACCCAGAATGACGCGATAAGCGAGTCGTGCTTCCTTTACAGGCTGCCTCCTCTGCCCCTCTCTCTCTCTGCCCACTCTGCAGCTCACCAGCCCCGCTCCCGAATTATACTAGGCTACCATACCTCACTGGCATTTTATAGCTCTACAAATAGGCAACTAGGAAAAAAATAATAGACTTGTTAAAGTTGATTGAGGTGTTTTGTTACGCGCAATGTCTGGACATCTTCATGGACAAGCAACTTGGTGATAAAACTTGTTCTAAGTTAGGTTTCGTCTGGCTTATTCAAAAAGTAAGGCTGCCATTAACGCACACAATAAATAACGCACTGAAAGTCCATTTGGGACATTAGAGAGGGGCGTCAGTTCACTAAACCTTCAATCATAATGATAAAGTCCCTGCCTCCAATATTATTTGCCATCAAAAATAATCTGGTGCAGGAATTACAGATGACTGACAAGATGTTGGCCAAATTGATAAACTAGGTCAGCAAATTCACACAGTTTAGAGGGAACATATTGGCCCTGAATGCTCCCCCGATGTGATTTTTTTTTAGATATGGTTTCCAACTAGACTTCTGGCCTTTTTTTTTTCTTGATGATCTACATTATCAAATATAGACTCGTTGAGGCTAATGTATGGCGAGTGTCCATATATGCCATATCCCGCTGACATGACCATCATCTACTCTTTTTCTATTCAACATGCATGGTGCACTTGATGAATCTCCGCCCCAGCGTGGTTCCGCTCATCTCAGGGTTAATGACAGGTCATCCTCCCACCTCCTGTGCTCCCCGGTCCCTTGGCTCTCAGATTAGTTCTGCAGATCCGGAGGATTCCGTTTTGGGCACATACGGCACGGTAAGCACCGTGAAAGTGCTACCAGATGGGCATAACAGCACACCTTTCCGGTTTCTGACATTCACATCTATTCAACAGAGCTTTTGCGCGCCTTGCCTCATAAATATTCAAGCACAACACATGCGCCCCTCTAAGAAATGCACGAACATGGTTCGAATTTCTGTCTCAGGATGGAGTGCGCGTATGTTCGCATCCCTGAATAGAAATGAATGATCTCTAGTAGGGAAATGACCTCAAACGTGTCAGACAGTCTGGATGGCTGCATAAATCTGCTTACAGAGGAGACAGATTGAGAAGTGTTATCTCTCTGAATACATGCAATAAAGCTGATGCTAAATCGTGCGCAATCGCTTGTGCCTATTTACTGTAGGATCCTCTGGGGACAAACTGGGTCCTTACGGCTCCCCCATCACCACTTGCCGCTGTTAGTTGGACTGATAAGTGCGCCCCGTGTTTACACTGGCGCACAGCCATGCGCATCAAATCTGGCAGTGCAGAGGAGCAGGAAGGAGCTCCGATAAACCTCGACATAATGACCCCCCACTCCCCCCAGCACACACACACATCTCACACCACTATGACTGGCCCATTAACAGGCTCATCTGTGTGTGTCCTTATGTTTCTGTAAGCCATGTGTCTGTGGGGGTGGGGTCGTAGGGTCCACCATGGCCTGACCAGCATCAGATATCACTGGCGAGGTGTGACTGAGCGCTTCGGTTTGGTTACGTTCAGTCATACATGACAACTAACGGAAGTAAGCTGTGTGTGTGTGTGTGTGTGTGTGTGTGAGAGAGAGAGAGAGAGAGAGAGAGAGAGATGGGAAATGGAAGTGGAGACATGGACTCTGATATGGACTGGAAAATTTGTGGGACACACGGACTCTCCTGTGATTATAATGGAGACAGTGTTTTCAGTGGAGTTTTGGCAGAGAGACTGTGGTTAAAGGGGCTTTCCACCCAACCTGTTTCCTTCCTGATAAGGAGTGACACCTCCTTGCACTCAGACCCCCACTTCCCACAGAACGGACCATCCACATTCACACATGCGAATACACGCCCCATAAACGTCCACTACCATGGGAACCATAAACAAGGACAAGGGAAAACATCCCCATCTAGTGGATACATGGTGAAACTACAGGCGAAGTGATTTGAACTAGAGAGAGTCTTTTCTGTCCATGTCGGAGTCATTAAGCTCCATATGTGGATGTAAAAGGAAGCAAGCATCTATAAACAGCCCCTCCTACACACACAAACACACATTAATTAAACTTCACATAAAAGAAATAAGGATGCCACATGAGTTAGTCAGGAATGCACTTTATTTATCCCACACTTAGAAAAGAACATCAGAAGGCACTGGAGTGGTTTAGCACACAAACCTACATCACAGGGGTCACTGCAATGCCAAACTAGGGTCACAGGTCAGCTCAGTGTCAACTCATCTGCTGCACCTTTGATGGGATAATTGAAAAAGATCAATAAATCTACTATCGTTTTAATTGCATGTGTAGCTTAACTGAAACACTTTTATCCACATTTTGAGTCGCAATGAAGTCAATTCATCGCCATGGATTTTAGTGTCAATCATTACAGCAGAGATGGTAATGATCCTGACCTGAGCCAACCCCTCATCTACCAAAGAGGGCTGCTGTTGTAAGAGTGACGACCTCTGAAGTCTTTATCAAAGGTTTCTCAAGCCTCGTCCAGACCTACGATATATTATCTAGCGGTGTGCTAAAGTGCAGCTGTACAGTTCGGTTCAAATGATCTCACTATCTGTTATCTTGGAATCGGCTCCTCAGCATGAAATGCAGGGTGGACGACTCATGTGCTAGGTCATCTTGTCGTGTCCTTGACCAGATGAGGGGGAGGATAAGACAGACAGGACGCCGAGCCAAGAACTGTACTCGAGGAAGCAAGGTTGAGAACACACATCTGAAGATTCTGAGTCAAGTCGCTTTTCAGATTGTGAGTTCTCTGGCAGATTTCTTTTTCCCCTTGCAAAAGTTTTGTCTCCCAAAAAGATAAATCCTTGACATCCAGGCAGACACATTCATGACGTATCAGAACAGAAGTCAGACTTGCTGAGCCACCTCCCTGTTTTCTCCACTCAGCCTGGACCCTCTGGGAGCTCAGGCATCCTTTGGGTAGACCAAGGTTTGGCACTGGGTGATTACACCACATAGTAGTGTACTTTCTGGGGGAAAAAGGACATCCGGAGATACTGAATACGCAGGGAGAGTGTCTGATGAGTAGTACAATATCACATACAGGCAGTGTGCATTTGACTGGCATGGCAGTGGAGACGACTTGCACTGTAGATATGAGGCAGCAGCGTTACTGTTCCAACTGCGATTGAGCCGGATAAGCACCAGTGGTCTCTCTTTCCTAACCTGATCGGATCGAATATGGCGGGGTCGAGGCAGTCATCCTGGAAACTTGTTTCTACCTGTACAATGGCCCATATCGTCACTTTTAAAAGCAAAACCAGTTTCTATCCATTTAATCTATTCTCAATGAAAACATGGAGGATTGCTTGCAGGTTGCAAAATATGGCAGATTCCTTGCTTGAGAATGATGAGAGGTCCTGTGTGTGTGTGTGTGTGTGTGTGTGTGTGTGTGTGTGTGAGACGGCTCTGTGGTCAGTGGTCCATCTCAGCTTTTCCTTGTAAGCTGGCCCCATTTGCCTTCAATCCTTATGATTCACATTTAACTCGCCAACTTAACAGTTTATTCTCTCTTTTTTCTTAAAAAAAAAGAGAATATAAGTAAAATGACGCGTTTTTTGCTAGTAGAAACAGTAAGGAAGCACAAGGAGTCTCTAGTTGTCATGACATGTCTCAAAGTCATGGTCAGTCCTTTGTTTCTGAGGAAATGCAGAGTGCTATGGGAAAAGGTTCAATCGAATTTCATCACAGCAGGAGAGGAGCAACTCCCAGGACAGTTTTTAGCCATAGTTCAATTCTAGGCTAGGTAGTAATTTTCTTCCTAAAGGCAATCAATCACATTATTTGCATGTCTCTACAGATGGACTGGGCCTTTGAGGTCAATCAGCAAACCAGTTTCCTGACTAAACTCCTCTTTGTGCAGAGTGAGAGGAGCATAATGCTACATGGTACTCAATAAAATAATGCAGAAAATAAAATATTAGAAATAATAACATACTGGATTAAACTCTAAAGATAAAAACAGTATGACGCTGCATTCTGTGAGGGATAACAACACTATAGTTCATTTCCAAAATGTAAACACAGTCTCTTTTTTTCTAAATGAAAGTCATGAGAATTCTCAACTTTTCTCTATCTGTTCCTTCATCTTTGTCTGGAGTCCAGATCCTGTTCAAATGTGCTTGGCCAACTGGATGAATTTTCATCGCCCGGCCACACAGCCAGCCTGTTAGCGGTTACGTTCTTCAGGCTTCCTGCACACGACTGGAACTACAGTTACACCATCTGGTGTCACCAGAGCAACACGTGTCGACATCAGGCTGGTCATCTTGGGGGCTGCAGAGCTCGGTGTGTGTACCCCGAGAGTGCGTCCCAGTTCCTCCACAGAAAGGCCAGGAGGAGGATCAGAAGGAGGGTAGAGAGGGAACGTGAGCGTGTCTTCATCAGGGGGACCACGCAGTTCGCAACGGTTGAGACAAAAACCAGTAGGACAGCCATTAGGGCCAGCAGCACATTGATGAGTTTCCCCAGCAGGGTCCTGGCCGTGGCATTTTCCAGCCCCTCCAACTGAACGACCTGCTGCTGCTGCTGCTGCAGCTCCATCTTGGAGATCCTGGTCTGACATGCCTCCAAAGCCTCCTGCAGGGGGCATACAGGGTACAAAATCAGTCAGAAAATTCACCTTATTCAAGCAGAAAAACATGTTGGCTCACAAAGAATAAGCCGAAACAATACTGTAGATTTCATAGACCTTTGCCACCCCCTGGTGCCAGGGAAGAGAAATGCAGTAAAGTGGCAACCAGCTGTAAAATTCATGTCATACTGGTATGCACACATTCAAATACACAAACTTTGCAGGACAGGACAAGAGTAATGTGAGCCATAACCAAGGAAATGCTATTGTTTACAAAATGTACAAATTCAGATGGACAGACTGGATTCACTGTCTCGTCTTCTCCTGTTTACAGTGTCAACATGCACAGTGACATAATACATTGAACTGTGTGCCCTCCTCATGCAGCACTTCAGGTTTTACTTTGGATCCAACCCATGGGGTTATTACATAGTCTGAGCATTGCACATTAGCTTTAATACAATAATAAGCTTAACTTGCTGTGCTCCTCTTAACATCGTTCCTCATAACACCTTTTAGAGGTTATAAAATCATTGCACAGCACAGCATTGTGTGGGTTACTGCTTTTATGCCTTAATCAAGTCTTAAACGGCCTTGAATGTGACTCAACTAATCATAGCTAAGGACCAGAACTATGCATTTTGTACATTTAAATTCCTTATCATCTAAGGGCCTCCTTTCCACATCTCTCTGGAAGGTACTTAAGTAAATTTATTTTAGTAAACTGTGCCAGGTTTGGTGTTGTGGCTGAGAGTTCAGTCCTAAAATAAACTTTCCATCTTGTGTAACAAGAAAACAAGAAAACTGATTTCTTAACACAACTGAGTTTTAAAGCAATTTACTGTTAATTGATTCCCAATATGGGCTGCGTGCTTGTGAACGTCAGCAGTTCCGGACAGACCTGGATGTCCCTGGCTCTCTCATAGGACTGGTAGGCGATCTTCTCCTCCATGCTGGCCAACTCCTGTTTCAGGTTCAGAATCTCATTCTGGTGAAGCTCTGTCAGGTCATTTAGCTGTTCCTCCAGACGCTCACACCTGAACACACACATACCCCACACACACACACACACACACACACACAGAAAAAACACACGTGAGAGTCTCAGAAATAATAAGCTTAGATAAAGAGCCACATGAAGGCATTAGCAGAAACAGACCCTGAAGCTTTGTGGCCAAATGGCACCTGCCTTGACTGATGATTCGCCCTGAGGAGATAAGGACATGCTTACTCAACTGCTGACCAGACTGACCAATCACAGAGAGTCAACAGTGTGAGACTGACCAATGGACAGCACTCAGCAGGAGGAAGCATGATCTATACTGCTGTTTGTTTTGGCACGCACCACAATTAGATGGGTAGTATAGGCCAAGAATGGACAGACGGTAGCTGTGTGTGTGCTTCCATTGGCTGGTGAATCAAAACAAACAGAATATATTCCATTAAAGTGCCATAAAAAATATAAGTGAAGATGGGATATGAAATGTGACAGATCGCACATACATATGCAATTAAATGCAAATGTAATATTTAAATTACATCTCAACACATTTTCCCATAATAGACAGAGTGAGAGCAGAGACATTTGAACATGACCTCATTTGTTTATAATATCAACAGAGCTCAGAGAAAATTGTTCAGGTCATGAGATGGCTGGGACAGTCAACAGGCTTTAGGCCATTCTCGGTCATGCTTAGTATGGATTCAGTCACTGACAAAGTACTCCCTTTATACAAGCAGGAGCCATCAAGCACTATGATTGCTTTATGAACGATTATTCCCCGCGGGCGTGTTGAAATGAACTGTTTAGTGGTCCTTCTGCTGGCTATTATTTTGAGCATAGAAGACAACCAAAAAAGGAGAAAGAGCCTCCAATAACACAAAAATAGATTTATTTGGGTGCCTTAAACACTTTTAGTCCCAGTATTACAAAAAAACCCCACAAATATAACGCTGTGAACAACTAAAGAGATAATCCAAGAAAACATGCCTCTTCAGCTTAAGGGTAGCCTATATAATAGTGGGACTTCAAGTATGTAAAGCACCCACAGGAATGGATTTGTGTATAATTGGCAGCTCTCTTCTAGTTTTTGATGGCATTCCTCCTGCCCCCACAGTGCCTTGCCCCTTGTTTCTATGCAATTTATTAAGCTTGGAAGACAAACACTGAACCATGTCATCTCAGATGGACATTTTAGGGAGAAAAATGCTCATGTCTTAGTTACTTAAGCTGTTTCTCTCTCTCCCTTCCTCTGTCCCCTCCTTTTACTGCCCCTCTCCATCTTTTTAGCCCCTTGTTGGGACTTTCAGGAGGAATGTGGCTGTTATTTTTAAACAGTAGAGGCCAAGTGCCCAACAGCACAATCACAGACAAAACAAAAACAAAGCTGCAGAGGGACGTCTCCATGAGAGCAAGACCAGAGGTGTGGAGCTGAGACGGGGGCTGAAATGACTACATGTTTGATGGACATGCGTGGTTTGTGCAGCTGTTTCTGTCATTTGCCGCCTTCATGCAACGCTCACTTTAAATATTAACTGTTATCTCAAAACAACCGTTCTAATGCAATACTTGTAGTGCTTAGGCAAGCTGCAGATTTCAGTATACACTTTCGTCTAAATGTTCAAGTACACAATAGTCCTGTTTTTTGACGTTTAAGTAGAAAATACTCAGACTGTTGATGCTGTTATACATAATGCATACAATGTTGGAAAAACACTTTGAGATTAAGTGGAAAAGCAGCACATTTATGCTTTATATGTTAAGGTAGATGAGAGCTGGGTCAAGGTTTTGTCTTTATCTGTGCTTGCATTGATAAAAGTGTTGTTCAGCCCATAAGCAGGGCGAGTGTTGCCTTGATGATAAGTCACCAGATAACATGGCAATATAAATGGGAAGGACATGTTCAGCAATGTGCTTCCAAATATAGTAGTTCTTTATAGATTAATTGACTTTTATGGGATTTCTTGTACTAAACGATAAGCTTTTATTTTCTCTTTCTCTCACACACATATTCTCGTCTAAATCTCTAATAGATCTGTACCTGAAACGTTCCTCCTGCAGGGCTTGCATAATAACAGTGTAGTCTCTCTGATAGTGACTCTTCAAGCCCTCCAGGCTTTCCTCCAGCCGCGCCTGACCCTCCCTCAGTTCGTGCACCTCCTGCAGCAGCATGTCCAAGCTGGAGCTCTGGCTCCTCTCCAAGGTGTTGCCCTTGGAGCTGGGGGGACCTCCGGGGGCCCCTGTGGTGCTGTTGGCCCCCGCCGAGCCTGATGTAGCACTTGAGCAGTCATCCTCGCTGCCATACTTGGGACTGGACTGGAGGTGATGCCCCGCACTGCCCAGCGAGCGCCCCCCAGCCCCCGTCACTGCTTCTTCCACAGAGGGGTCATCCAGAGAGTCTTTCAGGGAGGGGATGTTGTCAGCGCTGCCAAATTTGTTGCGGATCAGCGAGGCGATCTCCCGGGGTTTGGAGACGACGGCCCCAGCAGCGGAGTGGGTAGCCTGGGAGAAGCTGGAGAGGCCTCCCTTGACGCTGTCCACCACACCCTCGCTGAAGCCCGTGACTTTGGCCCCGACATCCTTCAGTCCTTGCTGCATGTCCCGCAGAACGTCCTTGGGCTGGCGCGGGATGCCATTGTGCTCCACCTCCCGCAGTTTTCGGTGGTAGTGCTCCAGCTTCCTCTGCAGCTGCTGGATGGTCTGAGCCGATTTCTGGTTCTTCTTCTCAAAAACCTGACAGCCGCAGAACAGGTTTTCATTAGCATAAGGAACTGAATTAATCGACTTTGATATATTTAGCAAAGCCCCTCCCTACCTTTAGGCTCAGACAAAACTGATCAAACAGGTTCAGTGCTGATGCTCTGATTGTAGCGTAAACAACCTGTTAGAGGATTAGCAACCTCGATTGCATTTTCACTAAAATCTGTAAGATATTTGGAATAATGTGCTCACTCCTCCTACCTGCTTGATGCGTGTGCTTTGCTGCTTGTCAGCGTTGTTGGCCAGTTTGAGGTACTCGGCGACATTGTCATCCCTGGCTGTCTGCTCGATCTTGATCTGCTCTGTGAGCTTGAGGATTTTCTGCTGCAGCTGGGCGATGGCCTGCTTGGTGCGCTGGGGGTCCGGGGCGCCATCCTCACCTCCTGGGAACGAACTGTCTGCCCCACACGACACAGCCAGGGGGGTCTGGCCCAGCCCGCTCACCTCCAGCCGATCGATCTGATGGTGAGGTGATAGGAAAAGAATAGAAGGGGATTGGGGTAGGTAGCAGTCAGAGGAGGGTGGGAATAGGGGATAAAAGAAGATAGAGACAGGGGGGAAAGAAGGAAGAAAAAAGTGTGAGTTGCACAGCCAGGGCTCTTAGTCATTTTGCTGACACAGTAAAAAGGGAGACTTCTCTTCTGCATTTAAGTAGCTGGTCCTCTGGCAAGAGAGGGGAATCTGTGTCAGTTGAGAGGGCCACTAACGGCCAATTCCTCAAAAGAGGAAGATGCAGCATTATAAAAAATTTCATTTACAGGGAAAAGAAAGTAAAGGAACAATGCGTTTCCGTTCATAAGCTGTCCAGAAAATCAATATACAGCTCAGAACATCCAGGTATGATACCAGTGGTATGCACATATCTCTTTTTCCTAATTAAATAAATACAAACAAATACAACAAATACAGTATAATCGTAATCTCTATAACGTTTTCTGTACAGTGAGCAACAATATGGGACCAGACTGATGGAATATTGGATATATGTTTACAGCTGTTTTACAGATTAAGAATACCTGTCTGTGTTGCTTTTTCAGACACTGACCTCATTTTTTCAATAGCTTACAAAGCATTCAGGAAAAAAGAAAGAAAAAAAAAGACACTATCTAAATTAGAAGCTTGGGGCTTTCTATATCCCCTTAAAGCTGCAAGATAAAATCAACCTGCCGAAGATGAAACTACCCTCAATCACAGAGAGACGATGTGTTTCATTTTCTCACACTCCTCGGGGAACCAAACTCAGAGCATTCCATTACACTGCATGCTGCCCGACTTGACTGAGATTAAAATTTTCTTCTCATCACTTAGCATGCTGTCAAAGTCAGCAGCTGAATCTGATGGTGCACCCTGGGGGCTTTAGCACAGGCAGAGGGGGATAAAACCTGAGAGCGACCGGGAAGAGAGTCAGAGAAGGACGGAGTTACAGTGACTATTCACAGTGGCATCTACCAGCCAGCACCACCATCCAGCTGTCATGTAGACACATGAGCACTTACGCACCACAAATGGTAAAAGCCGCTCACCTGGTGCGCGCAACAACATGACTAATTGATGACAGGTACCACCGTCAACAAAACAAACCAAACCGCATCCGGCAGAAAACCAAAACAGAGCCTTTATAACTTCCCCCCGTACAACGAAACTAATAAATCGCTAAAATAAAGTAATCAAGCCAACATCTGTTTCATAGTTCTTTTTTTCATAAAACAAGCGAGCCCAAAGTGCGCAAAAAGCGGCGCTCACCTTTGCGTTCCTCAAACGGAGCAACTGTTCCCAGTGCATTTTCCCCATAGACAAGGCAGACTGTGTATTTTCATCTGTCCTGCCAACTCAGTTTTTAGGCTGTGAGTCCGGTTAGGTGATCCCGCTCCGAGACGGGACGTTTCGCCGGGCTCTGTCTCTCACTCCAACTCCACGGGCTTGTTGTGAAAGTTGAAGCGCACCTGAAACCGTCAACCCGGCTTTCGGCCTGGCTCCGCCTCCGCTCCCCAGTCCCTCCCCGAAGCAAAAACTAGGCTGACGTCATCCTAACAGCGCGAGCTCGGTCCGGAGCCAGAGCGGCACGAGGCGGGCGATCAGATGTCAATCATCCTCACTGACCAGAAATAGCTCCTCAGTCAGGGACTTTTTTTAAGCTATCTACGGACATTATGATGTCATTTAAAGACAAATGTGAAGACTACTACTATTGATATCATTTCTTCTATTCCTGCTACTTATAGCAGGCTACTACTTGCACAACTTCTACTAACTGACAATAATAAAATAACGTTGTTTTTCACTGTATATTAAAAAAGTTTGCAAAGTGCTTCACAATCAAGAAAATATAAAACATGGCACCAATGTAACACATGAACTGCAAGGCAGCTGCAAAGATATTAGAAGAGATTCTACCTTTTTTCATTTAAATTGAGTCATATACATGTACATTCATGCTTGAACATGAGTTTGTGGGTTTCTTTTTTCACTTAATATTTTTTTTTTTATTTTTTTTTTATTTTATTTTTTGTTTTACCCTCCATCAAATCTTTGATTCAAGACAAGTCCTTCATCATAAACAGCAATGTGTCAAAGGATTTTACAAAAGATATGTCTATCACGATCCAATCGTCCAAAGAAACAAACATCATTGTACTTTATATTTTATTTTTATATTGTACGTTATCCCTCTTATACCCCTGTAGTTTTTGAGATCAAGCAGTTAAAAAAATCCTGAAATAAAAGGACTTCAAATCAACAGGAGGTTACGGGGCAATCTGGGCCGCAATGTGAGATTGTCCCATCAACCCCCAGTCTCTCAGCCAAAGGAAAGGATTACCACAGGGCAGGAAAAACCAGTCCAACATCCCCTAAGACACACACACACACACACACACACACACACACACACACACGAACACGAGCACCTGAGCCAAGGGCACATTCCTCTAAGTGTAGAGAATAGGGTAACAATAGGGATTTGGCATGTCTCCCATTTTCAATTTTGGATAGTTCAGCTTTCCAACTAGGTAACTTTGCATTGTGCTTATTTCTGTATTAGGCCCACATGTATGACTCAATACCTGGCAAATGTTTACAGTAAATCTAATCATTAGAAATCCTCTCACTGGGCACCCAAAGTGATCAAATGAGTCAGAGAAGTAGAATGGCATGTTGGCACAGTGGGGAATTGAGAGGTGACGCTTTCAAGCTGAACTGGGGTCTGTTCTCGAATATAAACACAGCATTATTAATAGCTTTCACAACACAAGGGGGAAGTATGAATGAGAGCCCTCACATTTTGACATGCCAGAGCCTTTTGCATGTGGCCAGGCTGAAAAGAATAAAAGCCCTCTACATATGGAGTTTTCCCTCATTTTGCCATTGTTCCACAGATGACCAAAGAGTGTAACCCAGATTAACAGAGGCAGTGGAAATGATCCACATAATAAAAATGCTCTAACTGAAGATATAGAGGGCAAAGGAGCAATCAGCTGATCACTGTGAACGGGAGTGCCCTGCAATGCAGGGTAGACAGAAGTTCACCGTTGTGATAAGGACGCTTAGAGACTTACACACGCTGGCACCAAATAATCTATGGCCTTTCATCAATCCAAAAATGTCCTGTCAGCGGAGTTCTTCAGTTATGTAAAGTAAAGCAAATACAAACACACACACACACACACGATATGGATCCTCCGTGAAGCTGGTCAGTCAGGTGGAGTTTCCCAGGGTGTGCCCTCTAGTAGGATGGATTTCTATTTATGTTAACAGTTCGAGACAGCTCATATGTTCTCCGTCTCTCTGACGAGTGATGATCTCACTCCGAAACGGTTCACTCAGCATATGACACTGTTCTGTTACGAGACATCGCACAGCAATGTTTCGTTCCCAGCCTCGTGATGCAGATGTAGTTCCAGTTATGGATGCAAATGATCTGGAGTTTGCTTGTCGAGCCGTCCATACAATCAGTGTCATCTGTGAGAGTTTGAGATTTTCTGTGACTAATCGTGTGTGTAATTAAAGATGGTGAGCTGAAGGATTAGGCTAATTTCCCAGGGTTAACGGAGCCAAACATGCTGATGCGCTGAGCCACTGAAGCAATTAGGCTGCACATCACTGGAGCCTCATGAGGGAGGATGTGTGTGTGTGTGTGTGTGTGTGTGCTGGGGAAAGGAGGGGTTGGGGTAGGCGGGGGGCTACCTGATAACACCCTGATTAGGCTTTATTTAAGACATGGACCTGCCCCCTGTCCTATGGCTCCTATGGCTCAAGCAGACACACACACACACACACACACACACACACACACACACATTCCTCCTTTCCTCCCTCCACCCATGTCTGAGCCCCCAAACTGGGTCTGCCTGCTGGTTTGGACCTGGTTGTGCAACAGCCGCTGATCCAAGTAAAGCTGGTTAGAGATGTGAAAGGGCAAACCTGACTTACCCAGGATCCAGCAGAGGCCTGGGAAAGGCCAGTGAATCCTAAACACACAGACTTATGAACACACACCTCACACACAGAGGCATTTCTAAAGCATTCCCAGACTCGTGATATTAGATATGCATTACACATAATTAGATACACACCAAGAACATCTTGTACTGCCCACTCTCTGTCTGTCTGTCTCTCTGGAAATGGACTGCTGTTTTCATAAGACCCTATCCTCTTTTCTCTGCTCCCCGGTCTTTTTATCTCCTCCTGTCTGCAGACTTCCCCTGCTCTCCTCTCCTCTAAAGCCTTGTTTAACGTGTTGGCTGTTTTGTCAGACAACCGAGGCCGAGTTCAGGTTACACTTGTGTTGAGATGTTCTGATGGACGCGGAGTGGAAACAGACGCAGTGCTAAGCTTCTTCCAACACGCTGATGGATATCTGCACAGCCTGAACAGGGCAAGCCAGGGGAATCTGAACCCCTCCGACTGCTGCTTATCGTTTAAAGATGCATGGATTTTACATCATGAGCTCCTATATGAAAATGCTATTTTTTTTATGTTTTAGGCTTGTATTCAGTAAGCGCACATAATAGCCTGAGCTACGTAATATAAGCATATATAACAGCATGGCTTTGAGCGGTGATTCTCATTGTTTTGCATATAAACATTTTGGTCTGAAACCCCTAGGCTCTATCAAAGACCCATCTTACCCTGTTTCTATTTTCTACTGCACAGAAACGCTGTGTTCCCTATAGTCAAGGTCAGGTGTGTGTGTGTGTGTGTGTGTGTGTGCGCACAGGAGTAATTAAGAGTCTTTTACCTTGTTAGTAACTATGCCTCTCATTCCCGCTGAGTGGTTGCGAGCTTCCTGTGCTGTCAGCTTGGGTTTCTCCTGCGGCAGTGGTTTCACGTGCCAGCGTGCTAGTGTGAAACTACAGGGATACTGTAACATCCTGGTTTGTTTTTTTTTCTGGGAACCCTGCTCTGTCCGTTCTGCTCTAGTCCTCTCCCCTGACGATATCCCATTACAGCGTTCTCAGAAGTGTTGAAAAGGTGAAGAGGTGACGCCTCACCGCACTTCACTGTTTTAGCAGTCACTAGCTGGACTTGGCTGGCTCTCTGCTTTCTTGTCGACAGAATCCAACATCCATGGGTGATGCGATCTTGGATCCATGGTAGAAGTATGAAGCTGGTCTTTCAGGTCTTTAAACCCAGAGATGAGCATATGAAAATAATATTTGGCAAGCTGTAAACAATCATTGTATTATTTGCATTTTAAAGCTGCCACCTCTCCATTTATACCACTCGTATCTCTGTCTCTGCCTTTATCACTCATCCTCTGGTGGACTAGAAACTGATCATCTCTGACTGACTGAACTTCACACTCCTTTGTAGTTTGTTTGATCTTTAACCCCGAAGTCTGTAGATCAGAAAGTGACCTGAATCATCAGTGACAAGATGACAGTGCTACATGATCCCAAAGTCTACAGTCAAACAGATAAAAACTTATCAGGTTGTCCTTTACCATAGAGTGGTTGAAGTGGCAGACTACCATGCACACTGCAAAAAGTCTCCATCTTAACAAGTCATCTGGTCTCACATTCAGTGTTAAAATCTTCTTTAAAGAAGTGAAAAAATCTGCCAGTGGGATGAGACAATCCCACTTGTTTCCAATGCTAATCAACTTGTTTCCACACTTTTCTTGAATCAAGTGTCATTTTCTTGATACTTGTAGGCTCATCTGCCTCATTCTGCCTTGTTTCATCATATTTATACTGGTTCCCAGAAAAGAATCATCAAACAAGTGAAACTACTATAGAAACAAGTGGGATTATCTCATTCCACTGTCGATTTTATTTCCAAAAAGAAATTTTTTTACACTGAATATGAGATAAATTACTTGTTAATATGAAGATTTTTGTGTGTGCTTGCACATGAGTTCACCGAAGGGGTGTAATGCAGCTATTTTAAATTATATGTAGAGATAAAGTGGTTTAACTTCACAGAGCTCTGACGTTCAGGGTTCAGTGAGTTCAGGCTATTTGAATTAAGGCTGGAACATCAGCACATGTGACCGATCCGTGCCAAGATATGACGACCTTATTAAATAAGTGAGAGCAGGATGCACACGTTAGGTTTGAGGAGGAGAGCTCAGCTGCGGGAGGAAACTCTCCACTGGGCCGAGCAGCCGGTATTCCCCTCTGTCTGCTCATGTAGGGACTGCCCTCCAACCTCTCCCTCTCGCCTCCTTTTCCTTCTTATTTCTCTTCACTGCCATTCCCCTTTTTTTATTTCTTCATGGTTTCAGTTCCCACCCGACCGTGCCAAATTAAGCAGCACTGATACTGACACAAAAGAGAAGTTTTTAATGGAAATCCGCTTTTTAGTTTCTTTAAGGAGATCCAATCTGGCAACAATGAACCCCATTCACCAGCTATGGACAATTACATAACTCTGTGTGATGCTGGACAAGAGGCGGTTTACTCAACACATACAAACATGAATGAGCACACACACCAACACAAAGTTGTACTAATAATCATGCAAAACACACAGACATGCACACACACACACACTCACATTCACACACACAGCGCCCGAGCTTGCCAGTAACTTTGTTGTGTTAAGGAATTCAGAGGGGCTGAGAAAAGCCTGTTGTGTCCATTTCCAACACACACACACACACATACACATGCACACACACTCAGAGTGTCAACGGCATGTTTACAGGTGCTATTTTGAGATCGTGGCTCTCACTCCCTTGCCATACCAAAGCTTCTCTTAGCACACATTTCAGCAGCTCCGATCCAGACCTGTCCCTCCAGGTCAGATCGCCCACTGGAAAACTCCAGCACT
>OMKZ01026133.1:0-20211 GCA_900302535.1 Neoniphon sammara
ATCAGTATTACAGCATGAAAACCAACACATCTGCGAGGCTAAAGAAACAGTTAGCATGTTAGCATGGGTCCTTGCTGCGTTCCTTAAGTATCTTTTTTTCCAAATTGAAAAAAACAACAAACAAAAAACAAACAAACATGTTATTATGTACCTTGCTAATGATGATAATATGTATCCAATGTTGCTGATGCTAATGCCAACATTGTAAACTTATTTTAATGTTAATACTAAGATTGATAATAATGTATATTACGCGACAGCTAGATCCGGTCGAGCAATATGATTGGTCAAGAGGCATTCCATGAGTGCTTATATACAGTATAATTGCACTAACATTTAACTATATATATTAGTGTGCTTTACAAGTGCTATGTAATAACCTACATTAATGTCTGTGATCTACATTGCAACAAACTTCGTACTGTTCTCAGAAGAGGACGAGGGGGAGGAAAATTAGCAGGTGCAAACTTCAGGGTGTGTTCAATCCTGCTAGCTAGCCTGTGCTAATGTGTAGACCAACACAAAGTAGCAAGCTAGGTGGAAAATTGTGTGTTGCTTAGCGACAGTTCAGTCGCTTAAAATCTGACAGAGCTATCTGTGATGGCATAGTGGAATACATCCATCCATCCATCCATCCATCATCTACTGCTTATCCGGTAGTGGAATACATGTTTAAATAAATCGCCAAGTGACGGTAATAATGGTCAGCAGATTATGATTTATTTAAGCAGATCATGTTTAAATAAATCATAATCCGCTGACCATTATTACCGTCACTTGAGACATGGTATTGTTAGTAGAACAACCGAATCACACGACCGGATCACAGCCGTGCCAATATACAGTATAACCTCACTCCCTCTTGTGTGATATTGCTTAAATAACATAACCTATCTATTTAGATATCTAAATATATTCTAATTAATTTTTATGTTCAGGGAACACAGGACTGAGGGAACATGGGGCTGTTTGCAGTTTGAAAAAAATGACACTGAAGGAACAGAGGACTTCGGGTGATCTCTTAGCTTGTTAGCCTATTTGTGTTATCCCATCACATCCAAACACTCAGCCACTTGACTAGCTAGCTTGATAGAGTAAAGTGCAAGATCAAGATTACATTTTCCATAGGCATTTTTATGGATTACAATTGAGCAAAAGGACATGAAGAAAATGATTTAATACAAAAAAACCTCTCTATAAACAAACAGACTGAGAAACTGCTCAGACGTATGTCCAAACACTCATCTGAAAACACCCAAGTGATGACTTGTGATGAAACACAAACCTGAAGTGCTCACGCTTGATCTCCATCTACCATGAAAAGGAGGAGAGAAGGTGAATGAGACAGATAGGCTGTATCAATAAACCAGATTTTGACACAAAGGTCAAAAAAAATGTGAATGCCCAGTGCAAATCTGAAACAATATTAATGTGCCCAAATAACTGGAAACTACCTATGGACACATAGCTTCAATTTTCACTCCACCCCTCCATCCTCCTTACCTGTTAGTAAGTACAGTTTACTGAAAATCTACTAAATAAACACAAAGGGTTAAGCAGACAGTGACTGTACAAAAATAAGCACTTGGTACATACCCTGTTTTGTGTCTGTATGTCTGATTTGTTCTTTGTTTAACTATACAAAATCTTTAAAATATGTTAAAATCTGTATAAATCAATGTACTCAGAAAATATAATGTCCACCACCATGACTTAAACAGGTTGTATTTGACTTTTTTCCACCAAGTATTTCTGAAATTGTGATGGTAAACTTTCTTGCTACTTCCAGAGATAAAACAGCTAATTACTTTGAGTGTCTGCATAAGCTTATCTAGAGATCAAAATGAAAAAGGCTGACAGTGCAAACTAGTGTTTTTACAATTAACATGAGCGACAGTGAGGAAGTGCTATTAGCACCAGCGAGAGCACACTTGACATTACATGATGACTAGATAAATGAGTGGAAAAAATTAAAACATAAAGGTTTTTTTAAAGGGTGAATCAAGGTATCTGTACACATTAACTTGCTTCTCAGCAGGTGCAAGAAGAGGAAGACAAAACTTAAACGTAACATTGGTTTCAGTTTTTTAAAGGGTAAAAATACCGTATATTGACCCACTATTTAACAAAAGAAACAATTTCTCAAAATCATTCAGACGATTCAATCATTACAATTATTCAGTCATGACAACATGTGATTTTATCAGTTATTATTATTTCTTTTATTCCAAACACTGACCAAAATGCTAGAAAATGATTAAGTCCTTGCAATAAAGCTTCTTTCTTATATCTCATCCACTCTGTTTCCCTCTTAGATTTCTTAATGTCTGTCTGAATAAAGAAAAAAAATGCTCAGGGGAGTGAGCTGCACTCTCTCCTTAAAAATAATAATAATAAAAAAAGCTAATTGATTGCTCTCTCTTGTACCATAGGCCTTCATCTAGCACAGCGGAGAGGGATTAAAAAAAGCAACAAAGCAAAAAATGAATATGACATTTGATATTTACCACACTGAGGGATGGACGTGGCTTAAATACTGTCATGGGAAAGGGGGGGTGGGGGGATTGTGGGTGATAGAGAAGCATGAGGAGTGAAAAGGAGAAAAAAGAGAGCGCGATTGATTGACGTTCTGTCTGCTCTGTGTTTCAGTAAGCGAGGAGTGGAATCAATGGTCTCGCTTGGCTAGTCATGGTAAAAATTCATCTCCTCTTTCTCTCCTTCACTCTTTTCATCTGTCTGTCTTTAAAACCGACACTCTTGCAATTTCTCTCTTTCTCACACTCACACACATTCACCCTTTCTTTCCTTTTTGGGGGGGCATTTTATTAGATGGTCTAGAGATCTAGTGAAGTGAGACAGGAATGATTGGGTACAGTGAGAAGGGGGATGAAATGTGAAAGAGGTCTCGGGCTGAACTCAAATTCAGGACGTCCCAGTGTCTTAGACCACTGAGCGACCAGGACACCCCACGTTCAACCTTTATTACTCCTAACTCTGCCTTTCAAACATACACAACCTAACTCTTAACTCTTTATGTGCCTCCCTGCTGCTTCTCTTTTCTCTTTCAGCTTCATCATTGTCGCTGCTTCTTTTTTCACCATACATCCTTTCCATATTCACTTTCTGTCCCTCCTTTCCAGCCCTCCACCTCTTTTTGTCATAATTCCTTCCCTTGTCTCTCCCCTTCCTTCCTTCCTTCCTTCCTTCCCTCCCTCCCTACCTTCCTCCCTGTGTATCAGCTTCAGGGCTTTATCCAAAGATTGATCATACAGTTTCTTTCGGATTTTTTTTTCCCTTGCTGAACAGAAAAGGAGTCTGATATGGCATTTGAACCATGTGACACCAAAAATTACTTAAACAAACATGGCTTAAATGCAGTCAACGTAGCAGTCTGGTAACAACTTGGTTTAGGAGATTAATATTTTTTGGTACAATATTACTGCAACATTGAGAACTGTCTGCAGCATTAAAAATAAGATAAACTTATTATTTCCCCATAATCCCCATGGGGAGTTTGTGTCATTGTAACATCAAATAGCACACAGGATACAGGGAAAAAAGACTACTAATAATTGTGTTGCAAATGACGGGTTATATAAAACCATATTCAATCGGTAATTCCAACACTACAACGTGGCAAGCAGAATTTATAAAAGTATGCTATAGATCATTTAGTTTGCAAAATATTAGTAGTAAAACTTACACAGACAAAAAAATGACATGAAAAAATGCCAAAAATCTTTATTTTTGTATATATTTGTTATATGAACCTTGTGAAAAAACAGGCAGAATAAATGGAAAAACATAGTTTACGTATAGCATGTGCAATTGAAAAATGACACATCTACAGATTTTCAAAAGGCCAGACGTTTGCCTAAGGAGGTATATTTTAACTCTCTTTTTAAACAATGATGACATAGACATCCAATACATGAACCACTAGCCGAGCCAGAAATCAAAGTGTGGGTGGGCCTACAGATAATCAGGTGGGCCACTTCCAAGACCACTACGCTACAGTGTTTTGAGCCATAATTGTACCATTACAAGCATACTTGACAAAATTTGCCCATTTATTACAAGCCATAGTGTTACAGTCACCACAACAAAGAGGGAAAAAAATCAACAGCTTGTCAACTTGGCACACCGCATCAGGTAGCTATTGCAGTGCAGCATGCGTGTTTAGTGTGATTCTGTACTGTGTAATAACAGTTAGCTTTCACTATCAGCCAGTGAAATGAGAGGAGGATCATGAGATTGTTGCGAGCAAGGCAAAACGAATGGTTTTTTGTTTTGTTTTGTTTTGTTTTTTATTGGTCACACAGACGATATTGACTGTATATTCACTGGATGAGCAGCTTTGGCCCCATGTGTTAAAAAGTGAGTCACATGATTGGGTGGGCTTGGGATCCAAGTAGGTGGGCCCAGGCCCACCCACAGCACTGCGTATGACATAAATATATACATACATGTGGGTCCTTGGTTCAGGAGTCTGGGCAGATTCAGGACCTGGCCTTTCAAAAGTTTTCATACCAGTGCCACTGACCTGTAACCATTCAGAATATTAGTGCATTCTGTCTTCGGCACTGGAGAAAGACAGGTGCTTTTTCAGAGCAGAAACACCCTCTTTAGTCTTAGGAGAGCCTCTACTTACAGAGCCCTTGGGCTGAAACTATCAGGGTTGGTGCCTTGTCTCTTTTAGCCTCCACAACTCGGCTCTCACCCAGGTGATAGTTATGGACAGACAGGAGAGTGGGATAGATGCAGGACAGATGCATGGAGAGGGACCTATACAACAGCTACCACTGCATACATACAGTGATATGTACATCCTGGTGCTTTTTGCAAATGATTAATGCACAAATCATGACAGGAATTTTGCAGTATTTTCCAATGATACTCTCCTTTGAAATTAAATAAGCAAAACATACAAGACTGAATTCAATATTCAGGTAGGGAAGATCAAAGGCAGAACATGAGAGGTTTATGAAATATAAATAATAATCTCTCTCTGATTGTCCAACTGAGAGAGAGAGAGAGAGAGAGAGAGACAGAGGGAGGATGGAGTGCCTGAGAGAGTGGGGACACAAACAAAGTGAGTGTGTGTGAGAGAGAGAAAATTAGTAGAGAGCATAGTGGAGAGGAGAGGATGAGAGAGGGGGAGAGGAGACATGCAGCTCCAATTAAGAAGCCACACTGTCACACCATCAGAGGTAACGCAGTGAAAGGATGAGAGGAGCGGAGACACGATGGGAAGAGTGGGAGAGGAAAGAGGAGAGAGAAGGAGGGAGGGTCAAATGACAGCATGCTGAAGCAAGAGCGGAGAGCAGTGTAGGAGATAGCTAAGGTAAATTTCAGGGTATTTTTAAGGCCTGCAGAAACACTGTAACTTCAACTTTCCATATTTTTTTGCAGCCAACAGCAGTATGGACTGTAAATGCAGGGCTCTACTTGCTTCGAGAAAGGGCGTGTGGTTTCCAAGCCAAACATATTTTTTCATATATTTTTTTAAAAAACAACCTATAAACTTGAACTTTTCAGGAGTTATACATTTCATTGTCTCAATTAAAGCCCCAGCATGCAAGAGCTGGAAATCAGCTAGTTCTTGACAAAATTTCAAAAGAAAGCACCTGTCCACTCCTCCCTCCCTCCCTCACTCTCCCTGTTGTTTCCACCCTTCTCCCCCAGCTGTCAGTATTCTTGTCCAGCAACTAAAGCGAGCAACACAGTGGTGAGCAGTCCATCAAACACTTTTTGCTATCATCAACGCGTCTTCACAAGAAAAACAGAGTTGTTTGTGGCCACGGTGAAATCTACATGAAGTGAGCTACCTCAGCTGACTTGCACAAGAGACAGCACGGGCTGAATTCCTTTGGTATGCACACTATTTGTCTTGGTCTACAAGGCTGAAATGTGCTCAAGCCATGCAGGCACACAACCAGTGGTACCCACATCCAGAGGGACTGGGGCTGGTTTGTGTCCATGATTCATCTCATACACATTTTAAAACTCTGGTTTTAAAATGTGCTTTAAGCTTTTTTTATTTTTGTTTTTCTTCTTTCTCCTCAAAAATCTTCATTACTAAACTGGTTTTCAGGGTAAGCTGTATTATGGCAATGCAGGGACGGGAAATTTCCTTACTTGGTCGTCTGCAATGTGACGTGCTACTGAATTGTGTGCGCAAACTTGAATGACAGGAAAGCAAAAAAAAACAACAACGCAATAACAGCAACAAAAAAACATTAGAATGGGTGTACCTCTGCAGCACTTCTTTGCTGGTCAGTGGAACTGACTCACAGTAAATGCCGCATTAAAATATGCTTTGGAGCTAGGTTCAGACAAAACAATTTTATTCTGTGCTGTTCGGTAAATGGCTCAAATTTGGGCAGTAGACTTTGATATATCTGTATATCTGTTTTCACAGGTGCACTGCCATTTTAGACCGTCTTGTGTTAACACATTACCTCTAATTAGTGGTGCTAACTAGATTCTTTTGATGCACACATACCCAAATACCACCAATGTGGCAGAAACAAACGGAAATAATGGTGGTGAGAACATTGAAGAAGCAGCAAAAAGTGAGTTTAAGCCTGAGCAACAGACGCTATGTCCAATTCTTTATATCAGTACATTCATCACTAGGTGTGTTGATATCACTTCTTATATTGGCACTGCAAAATACACTCATCCCTACTGTCAAAAAAACAATACCTATGTCCATCATTGTAACTAGCTAGGAGAGAGACTGAGAGAGGCAGATGAGAGAGAAAAATAGCAAGCAATAAAGAGGGAGAGAGAGATAAGGAGTGACAGAGAAAAGGTACCTGGGCTTTATTGGCAATTTTTTTTCTCTTAAGTGGCCCTTATGCTGTTATGCGCTGCTCGTGCCTGTGAATAACCAAGACCACATCTATAAATGTGCCTCCACTGCATTCATTTAGAAAGAGAGAGAGTCATGCAGAGAGGAAGAGACAGAGAAAGAAAGAGCTTTAACAGCAAGAGTAAGAGGGAAGTAAGAGGGCAGAGGGCAAGTGGGAAGAGAGAGAGAGGGAGAGAGAGAGAGAGAGAAGGGAAACTTCAGAGCTATCAGAGCTGGACTGATACAATGAGTGGAGTGTGTGTGAGAGAGAAACAGAAACAGTCAGATAAACTGATTGGGAGAAGGGGGAGAGAGAGTGAAGTGTCCCCTCTACAGCCATCTAACCCCCGCCCTCCCTAACGAGCTGCTGAGTGTCTAAACGTCACTCTGCTAACGAGTTATGGCCCCATTGACACTAAATGGCACTCAATGGACAAATGGATGGCCCACAGGGAATGGAAGAAAGTCAATGGGCAGAGGGAGAGTGAGGTCCATATTGCATTAATGGGAGCAATACAATATACTAAATGGTATTTAGCAGACACTTTTATCCAAAATGGCTTGAAGTACCGCAGTGAGTGCTTTTATTTTTAGTAAGAGTGGCCTCAGTGAAATCCCGGGGTCCCTTACTGTATGCTTAAAGTTAAGAGTTGGAGTATTTATCAAGTATCACTGGTCAGGCTAAGTAATTGTAGTATGCAGTTAAGTAGGACTATGCCAAGACCCACAGGCAAAATTTTTCTCAGTTATGACCAGCAATTCATTAACAACTGAGGAAACACAACTAATCAAATTTGTGTATGCTGTTAAGATACAATTATGATTTATATACTTAGAGCTTGTTATTGTTATAATAACATAATAACATTATCACATATTCATTTTGATACATTTTGGTCCTTTTATTGCTTTGGGAGTTCATTTGTTATCTTTCTTCACTCCCTCTCTTTCTCTTCCACTTTCTGTTATGATTTAATGTTGCACTATTTGGTGACATATTCCTGTTTCCAATCAGTAAATCAATAATGTAGTAAATAACTTCATTTACTACATTCACCCTGAGTCATGTTGGGAGCTGCTCCCCAGCAACATCAGGCCACCACATCCTGGACCAAAAGCAAGCTTACGAATGAATTATCAAATTACACTCTGGTTGCTATTCATCAATTCATTTTTTTGTTCCAAAATTAGGCACTGACCATTAGAAAACAGTGCTACTCTAAAAATGACTGAAACCACCATGAAAAATTATGCTACATCTTAAATAAAAATATAATCAACAATCTCAGGTGAAGATTTTTTTTCCAAATTGGTTGCCCATCCCTGTTGTAATGTAATGGATTATGTGGTTCTAATTTTCTCCTTAACTTTAACTGAAGTAAATACTGAACAGGATAAAACTTCAAAAAAGAACGCCCACTGAGGCTGAGAATTTTGATAAGTGGACTGAAAATTTGCCTGACAGTGATGTTAACTGTTGTTGCTAGCTGGACAATGTGTTGAGTCTTTTGGATTTTGAATGGTGTCCTGCTGCTGCGTATGATGTGCACCATTGTTTAGTGCTCCCTTGTGAACTAAATTTCCCTCAGGACAATAAATGACATTGTACATTACTTTTTTTTATGAATTCCTGCCAAAGACCATGGGATCGCACTGACCCTCATTTATTTTCCATGGCCCCAACTTTTATTTGAGTCCAGTGGGAGGGGGAGTGAAGGCCCATAGGGATTTAAAAGCAATTGAAGGGGGGCAGAAATCAATGGTGAAGTGGTGTCAATAGCCCTTTTGCTGGGTCATAAAGTTACAGTCACACCCTTGGTCAATAGAATGATGTTGAGAGGGAGAAAAAAGGCGACAGATGGAGACAGGCTACATCTTTCTGTCTGTTTAAGAGGTGGAGAATATAGAAATGCATATATGAGAAGTTCAGCTACGTTTCTGTCATGATTTGAAGCAGGATCTTTCTCAAAATGAAAATCCACCTTAATGTGAAATTCATGTTTATTTGAGATATTTATCACTGAAATCATCATTTGCAAAGACAGGCTGAGAAGTGGAGAAATGTAGAAAGCGTGGAAGGACAGAGAAACCCTATAGGGTTTAGCGACATGCACTTGTGACAAGCAGCTGAAATCCTTGACTGGCTGCAAAACTGTCGGAGGTGAAGGTGATTAAGAAATACCTTCACTGCAACTGCTACTGCAGATTTGCTCTTGTGCAACACTCCCAAATCCCTGATTGCTCCATTTGAGGCGCTCAGTGGAACACACTCTACACTGATATTTGTGATTGACTTTAGTGGGCAGCCAGACAGAGATTTGTATCTGTCAAAAATAGATTGAGCCAATGTATTCTCTATGAAGCTGATTGCACAGCTGAGTGGACAGAGCGGAGGGCTGTTTATAATTTTATGGGTCCACATTTTGATATATATCAAAAGTTGAAACAATCCTGACTTTTTGGACCACAATGCACGCAAACATCTGTTAATGGTGCAGTAGCCAATCTGACATGATGGAGGTGGACAGCGCTCTTTTTCAAAATATAAGAGAAAGTTCATAGTTCAAAGTTTTCTTGAACCCTACAACACCAGTACACAAATATGGGGACAGAAAATGAACTAATATGGCTTGACACCATATTAATACCCACCTATATACCTGCACTTTTTCCCTACAATGGCACACCTCTGTTTTTATATTCTAATAACGCACAAAATGGATCGCACACTATTTATTTGTTACAGTCATTGCTGTCTAGCCGCCCCCCCTTACTCGTCTACAGTATACTGACAGTGCAATTACACTTAGGCTGGGATCACTATGCACAATTAACATCAGCTTCACATCAAATTCAAACTGGAGGATTGGTCGTTATTGGTGGTTGGTAAAAATTACCTGCTAGTTTGAGGTTTGCAATTTCAGTCATCTTTGCCTCGATCCTGACCCAAAAGAACAACATCAAATCTCTACAGCTAAAATAATGTCAGAGCTGACCCTACCAGCTTGTAACGAAGCTCAGCACTGTGCAAAGGGCAGTCGTCTTAGTTTTGACCCTGGGCAGTTTCAGGTGGCTTTGGTGCCAACAGGGGATAAAAGGCTCTAAGAGCTGACAAGGCATGGGGCCAAAGACAGCAGCATCAGACAAAAAGAATAATGCAGAGTCATGTTGGCCAGTGAAGTCACAGCAGTTTTCTGTTAACTGTTGTGATCTTTGAGAGAGATCCTTCCTCTGACCCTTGATTGTTTTATCCAGAGCTGTAGACAGAACGTTTTGGCCAGTGCAGTTTTTGGTGACAGCTAGATATACTCGATGTGGGTTTGAACAGTTTGTTACGTCATGAGATTAATGGTGGAGCACTGTTTAACTTGTCCTGTTCCAAAAAACCTCTTCAAAAATAATAATTCCCTTGAGTCTGTGTTGAATCAAAGTAAAGTCAGGAAAAATTTCACAATTTTGAAAACCAAGGACTTAAGGTTAAAAATATCATTCTTTTACTGTTGTGTTAACAATTAATTTGTATGAGTATTGCAGGTGTCACCTTGACACCTACTAAAGTGGCTCAGTGCTCTCAGTTCTTGGAATTAAACTCTTCATTTATCAGTATTAGCTGTGCCAACTATTAATAACTGTTAAAAGATTTAACTATTTCTATGCCCAGATGTGTTTAAAACACCTTACTTTTAAAGGAACTAAAAGTAAGGTGTTTTGGCAACATCTTTGGTGGTAAAATGTCATTGGGGTGTTTCTGTACAGCACTTCCCAAAGATCGCTTGTCAATTAAACAATATGTGCTGTTCTATGATGTCGTCTTCTATATATTTTCTTAGGTGGCACTCTTCAGTGGCTATCGCTGCTCATGCTAACAATGAACAATGAGGATGTGTAAAACTGATCACTTCCTGGAGAGCTTTTATGAACTGACAATAGGCTGAAGGGCTATTACATCAATCAGAAAGAGAACGTAACAAAAATGACTTATTCATTTGAAAATTTCATGGATAATTACTTTAACAACAGCACTACTATGCATAAACTTTTTTTCTTTTCTTCTTCTTTTTTTTTTTAAACAAACCTGGATTTCTTTTCTTAGGCTATTAGCATTGTACAGTTTGACAACATGAACTACTCTGGCTTAATTATCCTTGTTGGTTTTGGTGCCATGGTTCTTGTGGTGTGATCTAGCCAAAATCTTTGTTATCAAACAATTAATTATAATGATTATAATTAATGTCAACACTAATTTTCTTCAGAGTAAGGGCAGCAACAAAGCCACCACAGTATTATCTCTTCCTTTGTGCTCTTTATCTCCCTCCGTTGCTTTTTTAAGTCACTCATGAGAGCTTTGTCTTTTTTCTCTCTTGTCCTGTCCTGCACATCTACTCCCTCTTCTTCTCATTTGTTTTTCCATCACATCTTCCACTTTACTAGTTTGTCTGCTCCACTCCTGCTTCATCCCTTCTTGCCTCTCTCGTCTATCTTTTGTATTTAACTGCCTCCTTTTTCTTGCCTCCTCTCCTCTCTGTCCTCTTCACCTCCACTGCCCCCTGCCCATTGTTTAACCTTCTCCTCTTTCTCTTCATGCCCACTACCTCCTCCTCCAGTTTCCTCCTCTTCTTCTCCCTCCTCTTTCACTTCTACCTTCTCCTCTTTCCTTCCTCCTCTGCCCTTGTTGCTCCACTGTCCTCCAGCTCTTCTGTTCTCGTTTCTCCACTCATCTCTCCTGCCTCCCTGCTAACCTCTGCTGCCTCCTCCTCTCCCTCTCGTCCTTCACTCCCTCCTCTCCACTCCTTCCTGCCAACTTTGTGAAGCTTTTTCTGCCTGTGTGGGTCTGGTGTCAGCCGGCTTCAGAGCCAAGAGCGGATCTACAGGAATCAGAGGTGTCAGGACGCGACGGATCTTCTCAATGCCACAATACACAGAGGACATGTATGGCCATGCCAAAATCAATCTGACTCCCATTCATCACCTAACCCTGTCTATATTGGGCTTTGGAGCAGATCTGGCTGTGTGGCCATCTGTCTGTTGGTCTGTATATTTATGGCTGTCCGTCTCATGGTTTTGCCTGCCTGGTTGGCTTCAGTGTTGAAACAAACAAACATACACACACACACACTGAGTACTTGTACTTGTGATAACCTTGCACTGACAACATTTACTCTGTAGCTCCATACTTTAACCTTGAGACGGTGGTGATTTTCGTAAAATGTATGTTTGTAAATCCAAGTATCGGTTATACGCTGGAGTGTGTGTGGGTGTGCGCGCGCGCACACATGTCAGTGTCAAAAGTTATATGCATCGGTTCTATGCATTGCATGCCCACGTGAAACTATGGCCAGGCAAATGTATGGCCTTTACATACAGTCGCATTTAACTTTCAATATTTAATGCAAACTTCTTCCTCCCTCCTTATTGCTGCTGCATTCACGTTCTCCTCGTCAGCTCCGACCTCCCACTGTGAGTTATAAATTCAACCTGTAGTTGAAAGTATGATACGCGGAACTGGGAGTGAGAGATGCTTTGCTGAAGCAATGGCGCACAACACAATGTTAGAGATCTTTTATGTTATTATGAGAAGTGCAAAAAATATTTCGGTTCATTATGAAACTGTGGCGGGACAAATGAGACTGTGGCGGGCCGCCATAGTCTAGGTAATTAGTGGGAAACACTGCATACTTAACTTAAACCTTTTCCCTAAGCACAACTTCTTGTCTACACTCTGTTCTAGCCCTTGCTTCAACTTTAACCTACAACTCCACTCAGCTCCGGTTTTAATCCTTCACCATCTCATGACCTACTTAGGAATCACTACAATCTTAATTCCAGCTTTCTATTAAAATAGGAATCTTAAAGGGACAGTTCACCCAAATACATATTTTCCTACTTACCCTAGTGTACTCTGTCCATCCATAGCTTCAAAGTGATTTGTGGTTGAAACTCTTCGCCCCTGAGGGCTCTGGATTATGCCGGGTATATGTGTCATTGTTTTGGAAAAGAGATATTTCTGTTGAGTTATCAGATGTAAATTTTTGAGCTCCACAAAAAAACTTCTAGCCCCAATGTATTGGGGTGAAGAGGGACAGACTGGCAACCTCACCAAATCACACTGAAACTTTATGGAATGTTTAGACTGACTTTTTTCTTTTTTTTTTTTTGCATTCTGAGTGAACTGTTCCTCTGAACATTTTAACCTCTACAAGTTGATTAGCAATTAATTAGCAACTCCTTTTAATATTACCAGTGTGATGTATGTAATTACGTGCATGCTCTGTATACAATCATTACACAAGGGGAGACACACCACACCAAACCACACCACCTTTAAAACACTAATTGCAATTGATTGCACACATTAATCATTTCAGTACTTATATACAATAAAATGGCTACAATCTAGTCCTTTGGTAAGTCTGCAGCTCTTGTTTGTACAGTGGCCTGCTGATCACAAAATGACAAAATGATGAACGATAATACAGACAAGTTTTGACAAGGAGATTTACCATGAACATCCAACAAGCCTTTTCTTTCATTCTGGTTAATAAAGAAACTGCCATTTATACCTCTGTGGAACTATCTACTGTTGATATATTTTAGAGCTTTTAAAGTGACTGAATGTGTGATCCTATATGGCAAATATTGAAGGGCTCAGTTTTTAATCATCAGTCCTGTACAATGGACTGCAATCTGAATTTAACTAAGTTCTCCACTGTGTTGGCCATATTTTCCTAAATTGATGACATGATGCCATTCCTACAGTCGAGTCAAATACCCGGCGACTGCAAGGAGCCACCGGCTCTTAATCACAGGTTATGTCAATTTTCGTAAGCTACCATTTTACCTGTTCAACATGTTCAACACTGTGTATAATCTTCATGCGTGGTCAACTTCAATATGACTTAGTTGAAGCTCTGTTGTGAGCAGAAAGGATACGACCACAAATAAGACAGGAAATAGATGTAGTGAAAATGTGGATGCTTAAAACCAGCATTTTTTATGTGAAAAGTCAAAGATGTTTTTAATGATTTTATTGCACTTTTCAGGTGATTTCCCAACTGCAGAAACTGAATTTAAATTTGCTGACACAGGTCCTTCACCCTAAACCCAATTCCTAATCTAAAACTAAACACCTTGCAGCGGGGACCGGCCAAAATGATTTAACTTTGTAATAACGTTCTCACCACAAAAGTCTTAAACTCATACATGCCTGAGTACAAAAATTAATGCAGGTACAGTACATATGCTAAATCATATTCTGTCACACACACTCTTGCACACTTTAAGACACACACATACCACAAACGTAGCTTCATCGTGAGTTAACTGAGGGAGGAGAGTGAAAAGAAGACAAATGGGTATTGGGACTTACACGGAAAGAATCTGTCGCTCAAAGCTTATGACCAAGGAACGGCGAAATTGTGCATGCAAGCACAACTTCCCTTTGAAAGAAAGAGAAAGCAGGGCAAGGGGAGAAAGCGTGTATGCAAGCACTATTACAAGTTCATTTTGAATGAGAAAGACAGCGATAAAACGAAAAAGAGAGAGAGGGGAAGGGGTTGAGAGAGATAGAGAAGCGCAGGGGAAGAGACAGCATAGAGTGCTGCTTTTCTTGTAAGAGGTTTGATAAGAACGCCTGGGTGGGCTGAAAAAACAGAGGAGAGCGAAGTCTCCCCATGCTATCTCCTCTGCTCTCGTTTCTCCTCCTAGTCACTCCTCTAATCAGTAGATGCGCACCCTAATGTTGACAAAAGATGCCTGTGTGGTGTTATCTGTGCAGTACCAGCAGTTATCGCCATGGTAGCATGTCTCCTTGGCACACGTCGTAGCAATTCCTGCTTTTCACCCCTCCCACCTCCTCCCGTACTTCCTCCTCCCCTCCTGTTAACTCAACTTCCAATCAGCTCTTTTAGATATCTTAAACATCTGATGACTGTCTTTCCCAAACTGTCATTTCATAGCTACTTAGTGCAAATCCATCTTTTTCTCCGCTTCTCTCCTCTCCCCTTCTGTCTTGTCTTACCTGTGCTACTCTTTCATCTACTAAAGGGGCTGATATACTTCAAGACGGGCGCACGCACGGACACCTGCGGATGAGCTCACGGATAGCGGACGCACACGCGGCTCTGTTTATATTAGAATTTGGCTGTCACGAGGGGACACGCTCCACCAGAAGGGTGTCCTAGTACCACTATGAACCTTTCATAATTCTAATTCTACATAAAAAGATTCTACATAAAAATCTATAGTTTAGTATAGTCTCGCAAAGAGCAAGTGTAACAGGGAGTATTTATAAGAAACGTTATGTATTGACTGAATTCTCAACATAAACACATACAATAGTTGACAATATAAACTGCAATAAACTCTCCGTTCTCTTTTGCCAGTAACATTCTCGCAATTTAAAGCATACGACACCAACAATTAACTAAATTCGTCATACAAACCTTCCAGCATACATACATATCTAACAGTCGGCAAACTAACTGAATTACACCAGCCATATGGTTTCTCCGAGCATTTCTCTATAGACAAGAGTGCAATTAGCATGACATGAGATTAGCATAGTTAGCTTAATCATTGACATATAATTAACTCCAAAACTCTGTAAAACACAGACATATCATTATACAAACACTTCCCTGAGCACCTATGTATATTCATCTAACACATTTCTTAACATTAGCTGTTTATATGAGGGACTCAAACCTGAAAAGGGAGTATTTATAAGAAACATACATGGACAAAGTCTTGCTTCATGTCACATTATGTATTGACTGAGGGGAGGAAGCAAGGTGTCCCTTAACGTAGCTCTCTACAGTTTTTTTCTTCTGTTTTATATTTTCAATATAAAACAGAAAAATTACAGTTACATTACATAAATTCTGTAAATAAAGTAGCTAATATGCTAGTATATGTTATCTGAGGCCACTTTTTCATGTTGTCCCCCCATTCCTTGATAGTAGAAGGCAGAGGTATGGTAATATTATCCCTTTTGAGGTGTAACAGGTGGTGTTCCCACATTTTTATTTCCCAGTCGCTCTCAGAAAGAGGATTAGCATCCCGTTACCATGGAAAATGCTGGTTCCGGTTCAGTGACATAACGCGCCCATAATTCACGCAAGGTATCATGGGGGCTAGGAATAAGGCCATCACGCCAGAACAGTGTATATTCTTATTTTTCTTCTTCTTCTTCTTCTTCTTCTTCTTCTTCTTCTTCTTCTCATTGTTATTATTTCAAATAACCATTAACCGTTTTCAATATCTGGCAAATTTAAAATGACTGGCTAACCAGCTAACCGGTTATCCATGTACATCCCTAATTTCAATTCTTCTTTTATAGCCTATGATATCAAACTTTTGTATCAGGAGTATGGGTTCAAAAAAAGGCCAGCTGATTGCAAATGCAAAAGTGACAGAGACATACTAAACAAAAACTAACTAACAAACTAAACAACCTGTTCTGGATTTTTCCTTTTTTATCAATCTTGTTATTGATATTCCTTAGTACAAATTTTTCAGCCATGAACATGAGACCATTCAAGCTGGGATCTGGGACTTCTTTTTCTTTTAATAGTTGCTTTATTCATCTGGATTATGGAGTCAGGTTTGAAGGTTAATGCAATATTTAAAATGAGTTGGACATCATGTCCCTAAACAATTAATTTCCTGTTGTCCTTTTTTGTATGCTTCTCATTTATAGTTTCAGAAATTTCATTAGCAACGTTTAATTGGAAATGGGTCAGCTTTTTGTTTCTCTATTTTGGTTGGTAAAATCCATTTCCAAGTTGTTTTGAAAAGGTCTTCATTTTGACTTACTGAAACCTGCAGATACAATGAGATGGAGTAGATTACATAAGTTAGTACAAAGATCATCCCTCTCTCACACTCTTATGTGCGTGATTCCATTGTCATTTGGGAGGCTATAGCAACCGATGCCATTAAAAATTTCTAATTACACAATATCAGTAACTGTGAAGTTTAGGGCATTTGTACAAAGAGAGGTTGCTGCAGTGTTATAGTCAGTTCCTCAGTTTCTTGGCATGTGGAAGAAACGTTGACGTGTCTAATTATCAGCTGGAGTGGTATCAGTGGTGTTATCTGCAATTTCTAAAGATGTTTTCATTTTCTTTTTTCTTTTTTTTCTAGTTGAAAAAATTTGTCTAATATTTAATTCCAGCTGCCATTAAAAAGCTCTTAACAGTACTAAATTTGACTGGATACAAGCCTAACCAAATAATATCAGCTAACTTGACTCAACCAAAAAGAAAAACGTATTAAGAACAATCTAACCATGATAAAGTTATAGGTCAAATCAAAGTAGCTTCCCAGGCTCTTTGGAAAAGAAAAAGATAAGGGCACAAAGCAGTAACTATTCATTGATATGGGCAGAAATACTGTACGTTCAGTGGAACATAAATATAACATCAGTTTAAAATAGATTCATCATTTACCATACCATAATTACAACATTAAATAATAATTACTGTGAACAAGCAAGAGCATTCCTGAGAGGATTGGCAGCGTCTACCAGCCTCTGCACTACATTTTATATTGTGTGCCACTGGGCTGCATTTGCAGGGAATCTACCGGATTGCTTTGTGGCACAAATGAAATTGCTTTAAGGCACAAAACAGGAAGCCAGCACTGTAGGGGGAGAGTGGGATGGCAGAGTGGAAGGAGTGAAAGGCTTCTAGAAAAATCACTTTCAACACATTAGCCCTCTTAATTAAAGCCAGAGACAAAAACTTTGACATCCTCTTTGTGACAGGAAGCAACAGGGCGTATAGGAATTGTGGTCTTAATTTTGAGAAACATTAGCACAAATAATATCGCTGGCATGGTAAACAGTGGCAACCAATCATCTCGACCATGGACTCATTTGTTTACAGTAATTATACCAAGGTATCACAATTAATTTGACAGTGACATAGTGGTTTTAAAAGCCTTAGGCACTTAATGTACCTGTAATTAATGACGGATGAGGCTGAAATTTGTACATTTCCTTCAGATTCAGAGCCTGGAACTGGGCATTTGGAATGAAGAAACATTGTGGAAAGGGTTCTATGTGTTGTGCTGTTACTCTCCATTTGCTCGAACCAGTCATCCACTGTGATGAACCGCGATTTCTCTGTAATTTATTGCTCAGTAGAAATGCTCTTAGATTAGAGGCCAGGCAGTGCCCAATGTATTGTGATGCTATTTTTTCTCTACTTACACTCCAGATAACATTTATCATAGGATGTCACAGTTTCATCTTGATCCATAGACCAAGCCTTTATTCACTCACTGCCATTTGTTGACCTAAAATCTTTATGTGCAAGAGCTAGAGCCACTGGCGTTTTAAGATGTAAAGGGAACCCAATCTATTTCGAGTCTTAAACCAGATAGTCTTTGAGTAAGGATCTCTCCTATCTGCCTCTATCACAGCCACTGACAAACATGCTCAGCTCAAGAATTTTAATCATTGATCCCTAGTAACTGGCCAAATGTCCATGGAAAGTCTGTTGTGTCTAACCTTTATGGAAAGAAAATGAAGCCAAAAACCACTCAAAAACATCAGTCAAATTATGCCAGATTTTTCTAAGTTGTTGCTTTGCTCGCATAGTTAATGCATGCTTATGCCTACAGTATGAGCAGGGCAAAAATAGCCTCATTTAGATGCAAAAGGCAGAAAACAGACCGGCTACAACATAAACAGCAAGCCACTATCAGCTGCATTTCTGTGGGACTTTTCATCCCGCGCTATTCTGTTTTTAGATACAGAGGAGATGAAAAAAAAAAATGAAATATCAAGATATCCACTTATCCTCCACTTCACCATGTATGTGTGAGGGTTCAGAGGCAGTCACACTCTGACTCTGCTGTACATAGCTTCAAAAGAATAAACACCATTGCACAAAATTTCCTGAAATGAGCACAAAACCTGAAATTGCACATTGCTGTGTACATGATTAATAATATTACACCATGAAAGGATACATGACAGTAGCATGAATTGGACATTTTCACCTGCTCGTTCTGGCAAAAGGTTAGGTAGTGATTTGGCAAGTGAAACATCTTTGGTTAAGTATAAGAAATTTTAAAAAATAAGGTTAGGGTACAATTAAACAAGAAAACTGAAACTGAAAACTTCAGCCACAGTGGAAAATTTCTCAGCACGACTTGGAAATTGACCCTGGGTCGGCGCTATTTCAATGTCACTACTGTCAGACTAGTTGTGTCTGCTCCACATGCGGACCTTTGTAGTTGGGAAACATGCAGTACTTAGCTCACTTTTTGTGTACCAAGGATGTTCTTTGCATTTGAAGACATTACACTCATTTCACAAAGGATCAGGCTGAAAACAAGGCGAGGCGATGGCCAGATCTCCCATTCTCAGACACGCACACTCACACACACACAGTTACTTCCTCATTCTAATCTTCCAAAGCCCTTTTTCTACCTTTCTGTGTGCCATGAATAAAAATCCGGGGAAACACTCGCATCTTTACATTTAAAGATACTGAATGTGTTTAAATGTGAGGTATATATTGACTTTGGGCAGCTTCACTCCAAAAAAAAGTGTGTGCATCACTATCAGCCTTCCAATTCCCAGAGGAGTCAAACCCTTACTAGTGTTTCCACATGACAGTGTGACAAACTTCCTGGCAGCACTGACTAATTAAGGATGCACTGTGGGACTGTGCAAGAATCAGTATTTTTTGATTATGCTGCGTTGGTGATCACAGCAGTTTCACGAGTTGTTAAGTGTGCTATTCCCTACCCTTGCCTCATCACCTCATATGTGCGCCTCTCTCTGGGATGACAAGACATGTTCCATTTGATCTTTTAATTGATTGATTTTATATGATAAAGTCATTTAAAATAATAATCCATTGAACTGATTGAACTGAACCACAGCCTCTTTGAAATGGCAGGGGGCTTTGTTTCAATCTATCACAGCCTGTTGCGGGCTTTGAATTCATTAATTCTCCTCACCTATAGTGATAGCAGATTGTCTCCACTGGAAAGTAATGGTGAACAGGACAATGCCTGTATTTGGACTCACAGTTACAAGCACCGTTACTGACACATGCGAGTTTAGAGCAAATTCTAGAATTTTAGTTTCACTTTTGGTTTCATCGCTGAGAGTGTATTTGTGACAGAGAACATTAACATGGCGCAGCAATAGACATTGATCAAGATCAATTCTCTATATCTCTACATTGACCTACATTTTATTTTGAGGTGGTTGTGCTAATATTGTGCAGAGTGCCCATGTGTAACACTGTAAAATATCCATATTTTTCTTTCTCAGCAACAGTGGTGGTAGAAATCACTTGCATAGTTGCCCATTTTTTTTTTTTTTTTTTTTTTTT
>OMKZ01026137.1:0-26800 GCA_900302535.1 Neoniphon sammara
AAGTGCACTCCATAATTGAGATGCTCTACACTAAACAGAAAGGCTTGTTTTGAGTTGACAGAGCACATAATAATCCCAGCTGTTTAACAGATTACAGTAGAATCATAAGGAGATCTATTATCGCTACGTTTGACAGGTAAGATTTACATGCTATTTTTCATAAGTTTGCAATAGCTTTGTGTTATGTAAGTACAATAACATTATAGCTTATTTAGAGTAGTGTTTGAGGCTCTCCATAGTGAGATTGTTGTACTTTATGAACATCACTTCCTTCAGTGCCCCCAGCAATGTTTCTACACTGACTCAGTTTTGCTGTGACATTTGGAAAATTTCTTCTAAAAGCGGCAGAAGGCCAATTCACACTGATGGTGCAATGTTTATGCTTCCTGTAGATCCGGTTTAGGTCTGAGTCCTATGACATGAGTGGCTGTAAAAAGCATCTTGAAGGGAAATTACAGGTTACAGGCTTCCACCTGCTGACCTTCCCCAACAAGAATTAGCTATGAACAGCTTTTAATTGAGTCTCTTAACAAACACCTGTAAAAGAGCAGATTCAGGATAAACAATAATACAATAAGACAAATGTTATTGCTAGAAAAATAGAAGTTAAAACTCAGTAACACAATATGTTGCTCTTCCTGGGAAATAAGGATTGTTTGATTACATTCAATTAGATTGTTTGATTCAATTGATGTCTGTACAAGGGCAACAAGAAGCTTTTTGTGCGGAAATGACAGGGCAGGGTACTGGAAAATATTTAAGCAGTATGTCTGGAGGTCATTTCTTAAAACTTTCCACTCGAAACACAGAAACATATTTATCCTCTTGCAAACTTTAACTCACAGACTAATCATATGTAAATGTTTTCTGCCTCAAATCTAATGCACTGATTCCTGTTGTAGAGTAATGGAAAGACTTACAAACTGCTGGACTCTTGCCACACTGGCTGCACTGGTCATCCTCTCATGCCCTGCGAGCTCTTGGTGTAAGGAGCACATTTACAAAGCACCATCAGAGGTATGAACTACACAAACATCTGTAAATTTATGCAAAATCATGTGGGTCAAGTCCACGTTTTTCAAATTCTAATCTCAAGTCTATTGTAGCCTATCATGTTTTCAAAACAGTATGTATGGGATACAGGAGTGAAAATGCAAATGGGATTTCTACAGGCTTACAAATAAGATTAGGCCTTGTACATCTGGTCAATCTACTGTCTGACGTTTTGCTTTTCAGAATAAGCCAGAGCACCTCCATAGTGATTTTGCAGATTTGAAGAGATACCATGACCAGGATTATGACAGCTTTGTGGGTCTGATGGGAAGGAGAAGCGCGGGTAAATATAATTTCTTGCCTCTTGCTCATCCATACAGGGAGACTTTCAATAAGACTGGAAGCTCTGCCCTCTGCCAGCCTCCTCGCTTCATTGTTTTTTGTAACCAGCTAATCTTACTCATGACTCTTTTCACAGACCGCAGAACTAATAACATATCAAAAAAAAGTAAGAACTTGTTGTATTGTGTTGTCGATGCATTGAAATCGTATTGAATGCAAAATGAATACCCAATATTTTGCTGTGATGATCTTGCCTGCAGCAAAAAAACCTGTTTTCCACTCTTTTTATGCAGGAGACATGGATGACGTCTTCATCGGTCTCCTGGGCCGAAGGACGTCAGAGCCAAGTGAGTGTCGGTTAACAGGACGGCTCCTGCTGCTCCACACTTTAAGTGAGAGCACATCATAACATCATAAGCTCCTTCTTGCAATATTCCTGATCCTTGTCTGTCACAGCTTATTGGAGCATGCTGACAGGACAAAGGTGTGGATATCATCACGTTTTCACCCATAACGAGTGAAAACTCATTACTTCCCCTCAAAGAGCTTAATTTAATTGCTCATTCTCAGATGCAGATTTTGCAGCTATTTTCCATTACTTTTCTTTTAATACACTTACAACATTGCATCTGGAGATTTTCATATAAACTTGTCTGTATGTGCTGTTTGGACTAATGGAAGAAAGTGGACAACATTGTGGGCTCACTTCTAGTAAATTTAACCAATCCTATAACCTAGATGTCATATATATAAATATAATTATACAAAATTAAAACTTGGAGCCTGGAATAATTTTGGGATACTGGATTACTTTTACATTAATAAATTAACTTGCACAATAGCAACATCTTGTGGATGATGGGAGGCCAACTAGTGTCAGTATTATATCTAATGGCACATTATAGTCCTTATTACTTTTTTGTATATAATAGGGATGTCTAATCCATGGAGAGAGGGGAAATATTCACAGACAAGAGGAGACGTTTTCATCAATCATGGCAGGCTGAGGTGAGGAATCTGACTGGAATGTTGTTTTAAAACTGTCTTTGAAGTATAACACAACTCATTTAGGGTTGTGTTTTAAATTACTGCAGTAATTGAAGCCGTCTTTTTACATTACATAACCCCTGGGAGCTGTTTTCTGTTAGTTGCATTGCCAAGCTGTTTTTTCTCCATCCCAGTCATAGACAAGTTAGTCCAAAACAAGGGTTTTGTCTGTTTTCCCAAATTGGGAAACTTGATAATTCTCAAATTGGATTTAATGAAGCACACCAGTGGAGCCACTTGGATCATGTTTTAGCCTTAGAATGGATTACCACATCACGATAAAATATTTCTAACTGAAATCTCATTTTTCTTCTACATAAAATACTTAACTCTTATTTTAAAATATGCTTGGAGAATATCTATAGGTTTGTGTGGGGAAATTCAAAGATAGAGCTGCAGTCATTTTCTATGCAGTATTCTCCTGCTGCTGCAATGTTTTTAACCTCATGATGTCACTGTCCATCTCTCGTCTCTACTCAGGTTTCAGCGCTTTGTGTAGAGGGGCTGTAACGTCTCTTTCCATCAGCCTCTTGCCAGACAAGACACACTCTGACCTTCAATGCCCCAAACTGCTGGTCAATCCTCATAAATATCAGGCTTTTTACAGAAGTAAAGGCATTGTTCAATATCTAAGTTACCTGAGAGCTGGAAAGAACCATACTGACTGTGCATGTATGACTTTTAACTGTCACTGAAAATGCTAATGTAATGATGAGTCAAAGATACAATATCATGTAAACACATTTAACGGAAACTAAGATGTACAGTAAAATATGCATTTAATTATATTGATTAAAGTACCATTCACTGAAAATGACACTGCACACTGATCATAATGTGCTCACACATTCACACAAACTCATTAACACACTAACTGTATTGACTAACACAATTTAGACGTCAATACCAACATAAATAAATCCCAAATATAAATACAGTAATGTACATAAATCCCTTTGACAAAACCAGGAAGTGGAATGAAATAGATTGTCAAGGACTGGACCTTTTGCACCAACATATTGGCATCAGAGACCAGACATGGTTGTTAACCGTAAAATGTTTGGGCCAGCAGAACTTGGATCCATTGATCATAAGAGTCTGCATAGCAAATATTGACAAATCAGTATTATGGTGTTATGGTTGAACAGGTGAATTCACTTAGAAATAAACATGTGCATCGATTTCAAAAGAAATCAATATGTAATACATGCTGATTTGGTTTAAACTGGATTTTTTCCATTTTTTAATACAAAAAAAGAAAGGAAAACAAAAGACTGAACATGCTGTGTGCTCATGTACAGAAGGAATAAAGTGTAAACACTTAGAAAAGGCATCTTAATAGGCATTGGTTACCTCATATACAATTTTCACCAAGGATGAGAATAAAAGGTCTTACCGAAGTGGTTTAAAAAATAAAAAATATAACAGTAATTAGGAACACTAAAAAGTGCATTCAAATGTTTTTCACAACATATTGCAATATAACACTATCTATAAAAAAAATAAAATGACCAAATCCTGCTTCGTGTCAGAGCTCATTCTCACCTATTCTGTATTTGGTAATTATCTCCCACAAAATTAATTTGAGCACGAAAAGTGTCCTTGTTTGGTTATTAAGTAATAACATAACTGTTCTTAGGACTTCACAAAGGATAAACACTGTGCATCAATCATGAAGAAAAACCTCTGAAAAATTACACAATATCATAGAAAGTAAAATTGTGGAAAGACGATTTCTTTCTTACTCAAACAAGTTGTCCAGTTGCTTGCCCAACGGCCATATCTCCTATACTGGAAGGATGCAATATTATTTAATTTGATCTGAAAGTATCATTCTCATTATGTGAATGTCACAGTGCAAAGTCATGTGTGCAGCTGATGGCTCATACAATCTCAATTTGCAAGGCACAAGCTAATGAGTCTGGAAAGATGGGGGGAACAGAGGATAGAGACACCCTACCAATGTTCAGCAGCTGGGAAGCATCAAACACTAACAGGCCCAGAAAAATCTGCCAGTCTGCAGTATTAAACAAATATTTTCCTCGGTGAAATGCCCTAGTATGAAGTTAACAGTTAAAGATTAAAAAAAAAAGAAAAAAAAAACTTACATCAGGTGGAATGTATCCAGTGCCAGTATCAGCTATTAAGGCAGGGACAGGCAACCATGTGCCATGGAGTGCCATGAATCTGTTGGTTTTCATCACAACCACAATCTACACCAGATGACACACTTACTGACACATCTTCAGCCAGATGGGACGGACTACTCAGTGAGGTGACATGATGTGGTCTCTGGTTGGAATGAAGACCAGCATTCCACGGCACATATCTGCCCATCCCTGTATCAAGTCAAGCAAACCAGTCAGGAACCACCTGGCTTGGTAAATCAAGTTCTTCTGTGCTTGTAGTAGTCAAATTAGTGAAGGACTTATCACCAGAAGAACAATGCCATCAACAATCTGGATCTGTTGCCGTATCCTAAAATAAAATACTTACTGCGAACTCTGGATTAAAAGGTGCTTTAGTTAATGTTCAAATGAGTATAGCTTACGGATAGCTATGAACAAAGAAAGGGCTAATTACTGTAAAATTGTCAATAAAACACTGATTGATAAAAAACAAACAACAAAAAAAAGGATAAAATGATAAATCACCCCTAAACTTGCGATCACAGTACAAATCAATAGTAATCCTTCAATCGTAAAGTCCTGCAGCACTGCATTTCTGTATGGGCACACGAAGCTGACTCTGGTTTTTCTACTTTTGTAGAAAAGTGCGGTGCCAGAATGAACAAGCAAACATTCAAAGCACACCTTGTCCCTTCCGAACAGTCACTTAACTTGAACACACCCACACACACCAACCACACACACACACACACCCACACACACACACACCCACACACACACACCAACCCACACACACATACACACAGAGCTACTGTTTTTTGTCCAATGGAGCAGCAGGAGGGCCTCCATCAGCTGCAGGGGGGAGATTTACATCCTGTCTCTTTTCAGTCCTTGACGAATCTTCCCTCTCTCCTCTCCTTTTCTCTTGGGAAACCAGCTCAAAGCCTACTGAGACATCCAGAGAGCCTGCTGATTCCTCAGTGCTGTAGCCCATTGGAGCCGGGGGCTGGTAACGATATCTGTAGCCAAAGGCACGCAGGTGGTAGGTGTAGTACTCCAATAAATACATCAGTGAAGCGTCTACATAGTGGAAAGACACTGACAGGTCTGAGCAGCAATTTGGACCCTGAGGATGAGAAAAACAGTGTATCAGCTTATGCTAAATTGAAACAACCATCAAAAGATTACATCTCATATGTGCACAAAGCACATACACAGCAGTAAGTGTAGGAAGCACAGCCCCCACCGGGTGCTGAATTTTTAAACACAGAGCCGCCTGTGGTTCTTTGCGTGGCATAATCATGTGATTAACTGACCAGAGTTAAATTTCTACTGACAAGGCACTATTTTTTGATTCATTTTATAACTACACTGGTCCAGCCAAATAGGGCATTCCCTTAAAATTCTGGCTGTCAGGTGAACAGCTCTGCAGGCTGGATTCCAGCGTATTTAAAAAGTAACCACCAGCATTCCAACTGAATGGACAACTATTTTCATTTATTCATAAAACCTGACAAGAGACTAAAGCATTTCAGTCCTGCTGCTGCCATTTTTAAAAACAAATGAAGACATATTAGCTTACACATCTGAATACTGATCAGTTTTTAGATTCAGTGTACATGGGACTTTACCTAGCCTTAGATGTATTGTTTGCATATAAACTTTTCTTAACCTGTGTGTTCAATTTCCTGCTTTCAGTTTGGGATGAAACTGAGAAAGTGGTTTTACCAGGTAGGTAAATGAGTGCACTGTTCTCAATCTTGTGCCAATACAAATGTGACACATACTCCATACAAGAGCTCGCAGCTTTAAGGTTGTTTCATACCAGTGTAATACTAAGCAGGGAAATACTTAAAGAATACACAGAAATTCAGCAAAGCTTGCTGCACTTACCTCTGAAATAGGGTAATAGCAGTAGCTCCAATACCAGAAGCTCTTGGGAAACTTGGCAGTGAGGTGCTGCTCAGGGACAAAGGGGTGAAAGGTCTCCCTGTGTACAGTGTCTCTAGAGTCTCCTGCCTGCACCCCAACTTTTTCCATACACTGCCCCATTGCCAAGTCTTCTACAGAGGTAGTGTGAGTGCACACCTTGTTTTTGAAACCCTCTACGAATCTTCGCAGAGCCTCTTTACTCAGCACATAACCGGCACCCCCACTCATGTAGCCCTGTTTAGTGTAAGGCTTAAATCTTCGCCCAAAATAAATAGGCTCATCCGGTGTGCGGTTTGCAAGTACCCAACGCAGGTTGTCCACAATTACATATGTGTCATCATCTGCCTTGAGAAACCAATCGGCCTCATGGGCATGATGCTCATAGGCATAATGGTAGGCCCGGATTGTCTTCCAGTAGAGCTGGTCCCGGCCCTCCTTGGTACCCAAGCCCACAGTGGGGAAGTCAGGGTCATCCACGGAGCTCATGAAAACCACAACATTGCAGTGTCGACTCCATGTTGACTTCACATGCCGAGCCTTCTTCTCCAAATTGTTGGGACCAGTCATTACCCAGCAAAGAATGCGCACTTTTTTGTAGAGTTCATCTGCCATGTGGCTGTCCTCACCTGGTAAGGCAATGTTGACATAAACATAACATTATATATAGTATCCCCCTGTATTACTCAATGTACTGTTTTCAATTTTCACTTACTGGCAACTATTTAATGGCAATGCTATTCAACATACAGGAAATTAAAACCTGAAACTGCAAGACATAGCACATGCCTATTATATCACAATAATAAAATAAATAATGTACTCCTGGCACAAATTTGCCAAGGCTCACAATGGCTGGCAAAATGTCAAAAAGACAGAAGTTGAATCCATTTCTTTAAAAACAATAAATTAAAATAAACACACAAAGATTGACTATATTTTACCAGTTAAAGGAGAAATACTAGGTTGGCCTGGAAAAGGAGGGGTGGAGGTTTGTCATGCAAGAATTAGTACAGATACCAGTGTTTTCTAATTAAAAACATGCTCTCATTACTGCCATATAGTCTACCTTTGTGATGAGGGTGTTTCAGGTTGAACAGTGCAGATCTCTCTTTCTTCCAGACTTTATTCTCTTCCTCGTGTTCATGCTGGTAGTCAGTAATTTTGTCCAAACCATTGGGACGATATGCTGAGAAACTCTTTTCAAACCACATCTGCCGCAGAAACACGTAGAGAGTGAAGGTTCCCACCAGGAAACCCGCATAGAAGGAAAATCTAGATCCCAAGGCCTTCATGTTGGACCAAGTTTCCCACTTTCAGTCGCGTAACTTGGCAAGTGCTGATCAAGAGAGGAAGAGTGATTACTCAATGTGCTGTTTTCCTGTATTCACTAAGGCCTAAGCCCCCTACTATATGACTGTCTTTAGCTGGCGAGACATGTGAGTGAATGACAAGAAGAGATATGATAAGGTTACAGTTAAGTGTCACTCCCTCAACTGGGGTGTGGTTTACTCACCAGACTTCTTGATACTGTCTCCACTGCGCACCTCTGCGGTCATGTTATCCGGCAACTACTTCATTATTATGGAAAACCGGGCCAGTTTTGATAGGTAGTGATTGTTAGTGAAGTCAGTTTTTACCACGACGCAGCGTTATCTCCCAAGAATAAGAGGAAGGACTAGCTATCGTTAGCCTCCCAGCTGAATGTTTTGATAGTGCCAAGATAGCTAGCTAACATTAACAACATAAACAAAATATTTCGTGAAAAAATGCACACGACAAAATATCATCGGTCATCGCTAGTTCTTGGCCTTGGTGTCAAGACCAGCTGGCCATCGACCCTGCTAACTTCATAGCTAACTTGGCGTTCCGCTTTCAATTCGCGTTAAAATAACTTAACGTTAGCTAACGGAAACGTTACAGCGTTAGCTATGGTACCGGGCCCTGTCCTGAAATAGCTCTCTACTTCCCGTGATCCCGTGGTATGACGAAAGTATACAGTTAAAAACAAGAACATAAAATTTTCTCTAAATGTTGCACAAACTACCCCAAAGTTGTCTGCCTGCCAGTGTCTTACCAGCAATAAAAAACCTGAAACTTCCGGTTGTGTCTTTCAACCTAAAAGCCACATTGACGAAGACGGGGTGCAACACGTTTATAGTAATTAATAAATGAATAAATAAAATAGCAAATGACGTTATAATACGTTCAATGAATAATCTCTTGTAAATGAAAAAACAATACCTGTGTTTTCCGAAATATCCATTACGATTTGCTTGTGATGGTCTCATTCTAATATGTGATTTTCAATTCTGGGCCCCCTAGGGGTCCTGGAGACGCTCTAACCCTAGGGGTCCTCAGCAAAATGAAGAAGTTTAATTCCACTGTAATTTAATTTACTAGAAACTAATGAGATATAAAAATGTATAAGTGAATAATCTATTCGTTTTTAATCTATTTATCAGTTTTCAAGTATGGCATCTAAAAATGTAATACTAAACTAAAATGGTTTTGTCCCCAGGCGTAGCATCCTTAAATCTAAGAGTGGTTGTACATCCTGAAAATATAAGTCTAGAGTCTCTGTGCTTGAAAATAATCGTCAGGAATGGTCATCATGACCTATACCCACTGACTGGCATCATTTTGAAGGGATAGTAGCACATACAGTGAATCTAATTTGTGCTGTCACATCTCCACAGCTGATCCTGTTTTGCATGATAGATGGCTTTGACACACCTAGCTGCTTCCTCTTGCCAGTTTGTTTCCAAATAGTTTGTTTAAGGCCTAACTGATGGAGATACCTTACACCATAGACAGAGGTTATGTCCACTCCACCTCTCTGTTCTTATAGCAGTACAATAGTACTGATGTACCACAACTGTTCCTGTTGGACTGCTTCTCTTAAGGCCCATTTGATCTGTATGAATAGAAACAAAATTCCATCTGCTGTTTTCTGTTTGTACTTCTGAACACTTTTGCAACTTACAGGTTGTTCAGCATAAATTTTCACACACAAAGCCACACTACTAAGATACAATTGGTCTCCAAGACATTTCATAACATATGTACAAAACTGAAGCAAAGCCTGCATACTGAAATGTTTCCGACACACAATTTATTGAGAATATTTTGAGGGGTTAAGTCTTTTTTGCATTGTTTTCAAAACAAGTAGATGGCATTTGCGTATTATTTGCTACTAACACATGAGCAAACTAGTTTCTCCAACTTCTCTACCTTTGATATAGGTATCTTGCATACTGTTAAGAGCCAAATTAGCCAAGAAAATCAACCAAAGTGCAGGTACTATGACTTTGACTTGCTTGATAGTGTCTGTGTCCTCACAACATACAACACCCTGTCTCAGTTCTTGAATTTGCATATGCAATTTTAATCTGGCAATGGCAATATTGTTAAGTCTATACAATGGGAAGCTGCAGTACCTATGGTGCCAAGTCAGCCAGAATAGGTGATCATCAAAATGCCTGTGATACATGCCTCATTGGTGTTAAAATTCACAAATATCCACTTTAAGTTTTTACTTTGTAGGCAAAAGCATCTGACTTCCTTTATTATCGTGATGATCTTTGGCACCTTGGGGCTGCTAGTATCCCGTAATCAAAATAACAATTAAATCCCATTTAGGATTTATTTATTTACATACCCTCAGACATCGCACAGGTTCACCATATTACATGAATGAAGAGTAGCTCACTCTGTTTACACGACCAAGGCGTGTTTGTTAAAAGGACGTCATAGAGGATCATATGAGTCATTTCGTTTATTTAAGACAGTACAAAGGTCGTTTACGTTTCACGTTACGTTTTACTATTTAAGAAATTCTTTCACGAGAGACTGGACCTTTAGCACCTTTGACACACAGTATAAAATCCCGCATGGTGTTTCTGTGATGTAGCGTACAACAGCTTATGGTCTATATGGGTGTGAAACTGATAGTCTTCTGTGTGAAAGCGCGCATTGCATGATAGTTTCTCTGAATTATGGTCAGTCACCAGTAAATTAATAGTGCTTACTGCTGCTGACTCTCAGCTCTTCACATCTTGCAGGCCCTATTCAGTGGATAGATGTTTGTTTAAAAATGACAAAGTTTAGTGCGTTAGTGACCTCAAAACATCTTGTACTGACATTGTTTTATACTTCTAGGAGGCAGTGGCAACCAGCACCTTAACTCTCTGCTCTCTTTATATAGTAACCTATATAAATCCCGTAAGGCAGAAGTGTATATGTGTTTATACCCATTACTGAAGAATGCTGAAGCTAGAAATGAGAACAAATTCATAGAAAACCTCTTTCCACTACAAAAAATATAGCGTGCACGTGCTTTCTCTTACATGGAATTCAAAATGAATTACACTGCACGTTTCACATATTTACGCATAAAATAAACTAAGTGGTTATGTTCTCTTTTACATCCACGGTTCAGTTTTCACTGTAACTTACCCTTAATCTGTTAGCCAATTAATTTATGAATGATAAATGTTATCATCCCCATATACATGGGGATTTTTTTCAGTGAAGGGTCTGTGAGCACTATGTTGATCTAATGTTGCAGACAAGGACAAAACAAAATTAATATCACAGGGTAAAAATAAACAACTGAATGTTATTTTAAGGAATCCTATGGCATTTTATTTCAAATGAGCAACAGCATTCAAAGACATATTTACAAGGCAGCTCAAAGTGACTTAATGACTTATCAGACTGTGAAACCAATATTTTACTCCTGATAAGACAGCTCCAGTCAAGCACACAGTACAACCGTGAGTGTAGTACTAACTGGAACTTTCTTTCTTTCTTTGTTTTTTTGTTTTTTAACTCGTCATAACATTATTTGCACATCTGGAGTGGGCCAAAGTGTATGATGTAAGATGTCCGTACACAGACAGGATTGTTAGGATGGGCTGCATCTTTCATACAAAGTGGGGTACTTTTTCAATTAAAGCCAGATGACAGACATCCTGTAACTTAATCAGACAGAATCAACACTGTATCATGAACAGTGTACTATAAAGAGACCAATTTCGATCGCTAGTCTGTAAACAAACACACCTACTACTTCACTTTGCCTCTCCGTACCCACGACAGCGGTTCTGAGCCCTTTAACTTGGCTTTAGTCACGTGTCATAATGATCAGGCTGATTTGCATATGTCTCGGTCCCACAGTCTGAAATTACGTTTGGTATACAAGATTGCACTATGACAAACTTTTAACATCTTCACTCAGTTAACTCAAGCCCCACTAGATTTGTGCTAATATACAACAAACCAGATCAATACCATATTCAAGCAAAATTATTTACAAGTTAAGATCCAAGGAGCTACCATTATTCACAAACTATACAAATTCAGCCCTTTAATTACACCTCTGAAGGATCCTTACAAAAGTTCTGTGTGGATTCACTATTTTGGTATGCTGCATTTGATTGACATTGCATCTTCCTCATTTATTTGCAGCCACAACACTCTGGCACAGAGGTATCAACAAACCCTCATCAGATACAAAAACATATAGATTGACCTTTCTATACTTATTTCTGTGATTTTCTTTGAATCCCTTTAACAGTGTACATGGCATCAAACTTGGGTGAAATCATTCAAAACTTTAGTGAATGAATGCATAAGTTCAGTTTCCAGAAACATTTTCTAAAAATCTAAAGTGCCACAGTATTAAGTGTACAATTACTAATGTAATCTACATTTGTGTTTACTAATAATTGAATCACTAAACAAATGCAATGTATCAAAAAGCTTCACAGAAACAACAGTGTGAACTGAAATGTGAACCCTCCTTTGAGTATTTGCCCTTTGTTTTTTATCGTCAATCATACTTTTCAGAAACATGACACTGTGAAAAGGACACCCTTCACAAACAATAATCCAGTTTGTCGAGTCATGTAAGATTTCCTCAAATTGTGTAACTTACAGAGGTAATTACTTCTTTATGAATGGCACCATTTAAGACAAATACCCGAACTTGCTGAACTGTGGACATAGCATGTTGTTGACCACCAAATTCGGAGCTTGACACGGCAATTCGGTAAAACTCACCGAAGCATTTCTATCATTCAACTGCGCAGCTACATCTGACACACTGCGATTCCACTGTGCAGCATACAACTGATGCCTACTGAGGACACATTCAAACATTTTCTGAAGGTGCAGACAAGTGAGTTGGTATTATCTGCCAGGTTTGATAGCAATAATTTAATCAAAGGGCGCCATTTGAAATTTGCTGTTGCACTTTAGAGACTCCCTGCCTGCTAGTCTCCACAGGAGTTCACCATCACAAAAGGTCAATGACATCAAGAGCTCAGATGTCCACATCATCTGAGTCGGAGGTGCTGGATGACTGGGACTCCTCCTGTGACTCTCCCCACACAAACCTATAGTTGTTCTCCAATTCCTGCTGCCGCTTTTGCTCCTTGTAAACTTCTTCTGTGCCTCCAGTCTAGGAGACAAAACACAAACAATGCGTTTCACAACACCCACATTTTTTTTTCTGTTGTCAGGTTGGAAGACTTGTTTACTTAAACACACTGACAGTAAAAAATGTTGCTCCCACAAATGCTTCATGCCCTCTTTGGACCAATCAGTGACAACTACTGCAATATCTGCTCTGTGGAAAACACATACACACAAAAAGGCAACAGCACACATTTAGAAAAACTAAATAGGCTCTAAAACTCAATATGCTATAAGTTATTCAAAGTTTCCACATTTAACTGCAATAGATACCTTCATAGGCATAGTCATAGAATTAGGCATAGCAAAACTTCAAAACAATGCACATAATTTTGTAAATGCTGAATATCAAAGTCACGACAGCTACTGCAACTCTCATGTTTATCTTCATCTGTATTCAGTTCTTATTAGATTGGCATTCGAAAGCACTATGATGTTACATCTATTCAAGATTTTTTTTTAACTTGCTTTTTTTTTGTCTTTTAGTTCAACTACAACAACTTTATTTGTCCAAACACAGGGCATATAAACACACTAAAAACATAAAAACAAATACTCAGTCACACAGTTTATTGCATCTCATATGAGCTACTTTGCATGAAATCATAAACTGAGCAAAACCTTCAGGACACAGTTCATTAGGCACAGTATGAAACTGCATCACCCACAAACAGAGGTATACACGTGGATTATTTAAAGTCATTTCTATTATTTATATTACCAGCAGATTTATGAGCAGCTCCCTGAAGGACTTGGTGTCTTCTTCAGTCAGCCACTGATCCCCTGCCTCCTCTGCATTCTTTCGTGTCAAGATCTTCACTTCAATTTTACCTACAACACAAGACAGAGGGGGCTGGCAGATTAAACACATGCATTTCCACATGGCTCAAATTAAGAAAACAATGTACCGCATGTCAAAATAACAAATAATTATCATGGAAGAAGGTACAAACACGACAGTGGATGAAAAGAACACAAAGAAAGAACACGCATGGGTGACACACCTTTTAATTTTAAAGTGCAGGAAAGTGGCTCCAGTGTGTGGTCAGAGAATGTTTTGCTACTTTATTTAAATGTTTCACTCTTTTAATTATAGTGAAGAAAACACAAATTCATAGAAAGGGTCCATGGTTAAATATTTATCTACCAATTTGGACTCCCCTGGTCAAATGCTTAGCTATTTTTAGATCCTCAGCAATTGCTTATGCATTGGATTGTAATCAGCATAAAAAATGTGGAAAAAACCCTGTTACTATCTACAGTAATTTTAGCTCTCCTTTTGATGGCTGAAGCTTTGAAAAAAAGCAAAGCTATAAATATTTTGTCTTTTAGATTTTTCAAAATGCCCGTCAAAATCCCAGCTCACCTGTAAGATGCCGACAACTGAAACGTGGATAAAATTATGTGCTGAGGAGGAATTTAGCGACCAACCAACCATAACTCTTCTGATTGTTTGTAGATATTGTGCCCTTTGTTGTCTTTCCTCTTACTGCTTTGCTACATTATTTCTGTTGTACACCTGAATCTGAAAACTGTAGGCACTGGACAGACATGAGTAGAGAAATACAAGATTGTGTGCTCAAGAGAACAGATGGAAGAGAGACAGGCCGCGAGGGTTTTGGGCACCCCCCTTCCTACCTTCGGCCTTCAGTCCTGCTTTCTCTAGCTGCTCTTTAACCACGTCCTTTATGTGCTGCCACTGGGGGTCGCCTTCTCCCATCTCCTGAACTTTGACCTCCCCATCAGGGCTGCTGCCCGTCTTATACTTAGTAATTTTGATCTTAACATGGTCGTCAGCCGCTTGGTCTGGGATGACGAAACAAAAGGGGGACAAACAACACAGTTCACCATAAAACCCATGTGCAGGGCAGCAGGATGGAGGAGGTAAGAGCCAAGAATATGTGTATGAGTATTCCAAAGCATTCTCTGTATGTAATTGTATGCATTATTTACGATAGCGTTATGTCACAGATTTCAAGTATTGTGAGGAGAAAATAAAGCAACCCACTATGAAATCAACCCACAGGTACATCAATGGCAGCGGAGGCAAAGACCACTAACTAAATTCAAAATGTGAATCTGATACATCGAATGTTTGTGTGAAACTGAGCTTTGATTCCATGTGTGCGTCTAAGCTAGACAAATAAAGTCCCTGATAATGGTACTCAAAATGGGATGAGCAATGCCACAACAAACATCTACATATGAATTAAAAATGAGGAGGATGGAGGCAGACACAGAGTGCAGACAGACACTTTGATTATAAAAGGAGACAGGACACTCGGGCGCCATCTTTCAAATGCCTCTGGGCAGTAAGATCACAACCAACAAGAACAAACCCCTTTCTCTTTGAACGCAAAGATTTCCTATGATTAATGTTCGGCTATATGAATTATCATGTTTTTCATATTTAGGGACACTGTTCAACTGTAAAGCTTTAGAGATTGTTTCTAAAAACGCATGAATTACATTTTTACTTGCACTGTTGACACGGTTTTTGTGCAGGCCAACAGTTTGTTTGGGCTGCAGCGTTGTTGTCGTCGAGCCGTTCCCACTAACTTGTACGATCTGTCGGAAATATCAAAGTTGTGCAGCCATGCAAAATCTGAAAGTGTGACTGGCTGATCGTTGACGGTGCCACCATCTTTAGTATTTCAAATTTTCCCACTGATGGAGAGAACTGTCTGCTTTTATAATCAAGGTGTCTCTGGTGCAGATGTGCACATGGACTCAGAGGGCGAAGCTGCCCGGTTACCTGGCTGCTGTGGAGCCGAGCTCGGGCTGTCCTTGGCTGAGTCGCTGGCTCTCTGACCTCCTCCTGTTTGCTGCTCTGGCTCTTGGATTTCTTTGTCCTCTAGATGGTCGAGTAGCTTGTCCAACGTCGTCTCCAGTGTTTGTGTTGCCTGAGTGCGATCAAACTCCCCTTTCAGGCCCTCTGTCTCCAACTCCTGCTGGGCCTTGAGCACAGAGAAAAGCCACACGTCAAAGGATTACTTCAGAGTCATGACATCAAATCATGGCCACAATTAGCCAGATATCTAAGACATAATAAGACTTCTAATGCTGTCAGGGGTTGTATAGGAATTTTCAAAGATTTGGGTTTGATTTTGAATATAATACATCGGCCCAAAGTTGTTTGATTAAACATGTACTTTTGTATGTTATTGCTGAAAATTAATGATACTGACTTATGATAGCTTTATGCTTGAGGTCCTCTTGATCATTTAATATTTATGAGTTTTTTAACCGATGTATTTCTTGTTTTTCTTATTAGTGGTTGAGCCTGCTGACTGTCACTCAGACTATAATCGTGAACACCTGTGTCTCACCTGCATAAAGTGGGAAGTGAAAGCTGTATTCACAGACACAGATGAAGGCTTTATGCATGAAAACATTCTGTGAAGATGTAAATACACTTCAGTAATAAAAATCCCTTTTAGGGCGATCCATTCTTTCATTTAGGAGTTGGATCTTGGATAACACCAATCTGACCAAGAGCAGTTGCCTTCCCTTTCAGTTGAAGCCATGATCTTAATACATCAAATTTATTATTAACCTCACTGTGAGCTGCCAAAAATTTAAACTGTCTGCGCTTATGCAAAGCATTTCGGGGGAGATTGAACAGGAGACTAGGGAAGAAGTGGGCAAAAAGCAGAAAGGTATAAGCCCTACAAGCTAGTTGAAACTTGCGCATTATCAGATGTTTTTAATGGTCTGACACCTCGTTGATGATGTTGTCAAACTCCTTCTGCATCTCCTCCTTTATCTCTTCAATTTTATCAGACGGCACTGAGATGTCCGCCATCTCATCCTCAAACTCCTGCAGGAGGCGTTCGTCCTCATCCTTCTCTTCTTCACCACGCCTCTCCTGTCGCTTCTCACTCTTTTGCGTCTCTGCTTGACTTTTGGCTTGGTTTTTTGATTTCTAAAAACAGTCAGAAATTACTGCACTGAAATAAAATACACAGGTGTAAATGCAACAGTTGCAACTGCACAATAAAGAATCACAGCGGTCTAGAAAATCGCTTACCTTTCTGTTGCTCTCTTTGAGGTGCTGGACAAATTTCATCAGGTCTGCTGGGTCGGTGATGATTTTAAAGTTGAATTTTTCAACTGAAAGAGAGAAAGAGAGAGAAAAATGCTAAAAGTCCAACAATGAATAATTACAGACCATATTGTCTCTCTCTCACACACACACACACACACACTCTCTCTCTCAAGGTGATCATGTCAAGCCCCAATCTACATTTTTGATCTCATTATTCTGTTCACGCAAACAACCACTCCAATATATTTCTGGTTTCTCCTGTTCTGGGACTACATGTGACAAGCACACACAACAGTAACAGCGTTAAACATAATAGTGCAAATATGAGTGAACATATTTATGTGTCTTGCTATGAGGCTGTAAAGCCCACTAGCATGTTGTTTAAGTTAGCCTTTTTAGTCTACCAGATGAGTTTAACCGGCAGATTACCCTGTGTGTCTGGTGGCCTGTGTTGTTTTGGAACTGACTATGTGCTATTCTGACTAGAGAGAGAAGAAGAGAGAGAGAGAGAAAGAGGACAAACAAGAGTAATGCATTACCTTCTTCATCTTCCTGTATGACTTCATTGTCGTTAACTGAGTTATCATAGCCATCATCTGTTCCCTGCGGAAATAAAATGACATTAGCTTTGTGTTTGTGAAATATCACAGACCTGCACTAACCAGGCCAGATGTGAGCTGCAACATTTTGTATAGGCAACAGGAAGTTGAGTCAGGAAGCTGCGCTACATGATATTCATATCTTGAGCATTGTTATATATCTGTCTACAACCTATAAAAAAGGGAACCAATCATGACTCTACACTTTTATGCCATCAAAGCAATACTTGATGATGTCTTTATGGTGTCGTTATACAGTAATTGGACATTGTGGGCATAGTGGCAGTAGCCCAGGTTATTATCGGGACAGTTTTTGGTACAGACACCATGTGTTCAAACTACAACTCAATCAAAAATGCCACAAAGTCAGCTTCTCATTCATTGTCAATGCAACAGCTCCAGCAAGTGTCTGTATGGGACATAACATATATTAGGATGAATTTTTTACTTGATTGACAGACATATGTCTATACCTGACTCCTTTGTTGGGAGGTAGCTGCTTCTGAATCCTCTGGCTTGGTAACTCCCTCCCAGAAGTCAGAATCCTCCGGTTCTTCTGACCCAGCATCCTCAGATGTATCAGCAGTGTCTATTATGACAAAAAAATGCATGAACTCATCTGATGTAATATGTGCAAAGTGATTTCTATACTGAGGTGTGAATTTGGTAGCAAAATAGAAAGAAAATCTCAATGGACACTATTATCTTCTGTATGGAAAATTCACTACAATGATTTCTTAAAGGGCATTTGCATCTTATTTAAAAGAAAAAGAAAATCACCTTTTCTGTCTGACCCCATGAGATCTTGGTCTTCAGTGGGCGTGGGCGACGCCTCGTCTTTTGCTGCTTCGACTGTGCCATCTGCCCCCTCATTACCAGCCAACATCTCATCGAGACTCCGCAGTTCCTCCGAGATCTGCTCTACTTTACGCTTTGTGTCCGCTGGGAACAGAGAGAGAGAGAATGGAATTGGGGAGGAGGTAAATCAGAAAGAAAGAAAGAAAGAGAAAGAAAGAAAGTATAGTCTAGTCACAATATTCCTTAGGGTTTCTGAAGTTAAGACAATGAACTGAGAAGCGTTTAAACAAAGGTAACCTTACACTAACATACAGCATCCTTCCAAACATTTTCATTCATGCATTCATGCTGACTCACAGACTTGAGCCTTGACGTAGTCCATGTACTGCTGTGCACTGAGAGCTGGCTGGCACACGATGCCCTGGGGTTTGGCAGTGGAGGGCGGCCGCAGGAAGGGGTGCTGGCAGGTGCGACTGGTGTGGACTGTCAGCACATAGCGACACGACTGGGGCTCATCCACTCGGGCAATGTAGTCACTGGAGCCTTCTTCGCACACAAACTGGAAACGTTACAGATTCAAATTATCTGGATATGTTCAGGAGAACCATTGTCTCTGACAGGAGATAATGCATTTGGTCGGGTATGTCCTTATGTCCGTGCGTCTGTCTGTCTGTTCGTGGCTAATCTCGCAAACTACTGGGCCTATCAGCCTAAAATTTTTTGTGACTGTATGATGAAGAACCTTTTGTGGTTGCAGTGATTCAAAAACATTTGTTCTCGCTATGTCCACTCCTTCCCCCTTTCATTGTCTAGCTAGCTCGACCATCACTCTCATACTCATACTACTGGACCTATCAGCCAAACAGGCTATTTTTTTTTTTATCCTGTTGTGGCTGAGTTCGCTTGTTGGGTTTTCTGGGCGAGTTTGTAAAACACTGCTGACAAGGAAAGTCACCAGAACACAAAACAGACACACGGAAGAACAACACTGTATAAAGTGTCAGAAGCTGATGTCATCTGTCAACAAGCGGGGGTTAAAATAGGTTCAATAGCCTGGTGCTTCACCACTGTAAAAAATGAAGTGTAAACAGCGGTCACTGTTTCATACGTCAGCTGACTAATTTGCCAAATCTTATCGGGTCTTTGGACGAGGGACAAGATCAAAGCCGTCATGGAAAACCCCTCTCACCCTCTCTACAACCAGTTGTGGCACAAAGCAATAACAACTATATACTTTATGTAGACACTATGTCCCCACACCATGCCTGGTGGACATCTGGACTCTACTGAAAGCGCTCTTCTAGTTATGTACTGTGTTCTGTGTTTTCAGAGTTCATATCTCTATTTTGAAAAGCAAAACAAGACATAAAAAAGAAAGAGACATTGAGCAAGAAAGGCCACTCTGAATTTAAATACATCTTGAATTCAAATATCATCTCACCCTGACTTCAGTCTCTCTGGGATTTCCATTGAGGTCACACTTGGAGCCATTTACATAAGTCTGGCTGTGGTAGCGCTTCAGTCTGTGCTGCTTGGAGGCCTGAGAAATTAAGAAGGGGGGGAAGAGAGATTTGTAATATCTTGTGCAATTGTGCTATGCTGCCAAAAGGAATAAATTTGTTATTTCTCATGTTTGTGTTCACCATTAGATTTATAGACCATGCAGTACTACCACAGCTGGTAAGTCTCTGGAGATTGTGTGACCAGAGTTGATTCTCTCCAGGAGTCAAGCTGTTCTTCCTTTCATCAACAACAACCGTACACATGCCATGTGTTCAGAGATACAATCTGACACTGTTTAAAAAACAACAAAGCATCCTGGTTCTAATGAAACAAAGCACAGAATATCAGAGGGATCTGTGACCTGTTCACATAACACATGTGAAAGTGGATATTTAGTTATAGTGTATAAAGTTTTGAATACAGCTCCTCAGGAGGTACACATTACATAGGACTGCTGTGTCTGGTGCACACAACTATATCCGTGCTAAATGCACATTTTCCTCCACAGAGATTTTTTTGGAGGTTGATTTTTAGAGCAAGGCACCTACTGATGCAGAGCAAAGACTGTCATGCGTTTCTTGGCAGACTTTAGCTCTATGGTCCTGTTGCTGTGACTGTCATAATTTTATTGTGTCAATTCATAGGTCAAAAACCTGTTGCCTATTCTATCTGAAGAAAAAAAAATACTTCAGTTGGTCTATCCTAACAGTAATAACAAATGCAAACAAAATGAAGGCATCATAATAGATTTACCTTTGCTGTTTCATTGCTCCAATCAAATTCAGATTCGTAATAGCCCAGGAAGAGAACATCCCCTTTGATCTCTGTATCTGTGGAGAGAATGGGAACACTTCTTCAGTTCATCTCTCAAGGTGATAATCAAGAAAAGGTAGATGAAAAACAGCTCTTACCCTCAAGGTGGTACTGTCGTATATGCTGTCCATGACAGAACTCATATGTCCACCAATCCTTTGTCTGCAGAAAGTAGAGAGTGCACACAAAAGTGTTTCAATACGATTTAAAAATATCAGACATGATGCCAAACTGATTTCAACAAATAAAGAAAAAAAGTTTTTCCTTTTACAGACTTGTATTAAGAACCTAATCTGGAAGACAATAGCAACACTAATTTTTAACCTGTTATTGTACTGGCTTTATATATGATTGTTCCATACCCAATTTAGCTCATAACTGTAATTGTCCAGTTGTGAGTCTAAATGCAGTAGCTAGTGGGAGCTGTGGTGAGCTGTGTTTATTCTTTCAACTTCCTCATGATATAATATCCCATTTCAACTTGTAGTAACTTAGTTAATTATTAAAAGAATGTGACCCTCTGTGCTCACATTCACTTTAACTCATGCAAAACAGTTGAGGTGAACACAGTTTGCCCTCTTCCACACAGCTGTCATGACTTAAATTGAATATTTACAGAACTTGAAACAGAGGGACTCTTATAATATTCAATGCAGCCATTTGGTGACAAAATCACCTGAATTTATCTATATCTATTATCTATAGAGTTGTTTTAACAGGAAATCAGAAATAAATGACATTTGGCGCTTTGGAATAATAAAGCACATTCATAAATTGATAACAAGCTTCTGAGTCGAAACCTGAGAAAGAAATCTGGGTAGGGGAAGTGAACATGTAATGCTCTCCCATTTAACTCCAGAATGACACTGTGCAGTCCAACAATAAAGAGGCTTTGGAAACAATCTTGGCTAACGTTTAAAGTAAGTCTCTGAAGATCTTGCCCACTGTTCAGTCGAGACATCTGAGCACCACAGGAATGAGACCATTATGAGAATGATCCTTCATGACTGCTACAAACACAGAAGTAAGCTGTTGCATCCCCCCAAATCCAACCAATTAAGACACTTTTAGTAAATTCTGCTCAGGCTTCTAGGGTATCTGAAAATGTATTGTTTACCTTATTGTACATATCAAAATCTGACTGACAGGATCAGAGGAATGCAGTTGAACTGGGAAGCCCTTCTATGTGAATGTGTGATCCTATCAGTGTAACACAGTTTGCTCCAGAAACAGATAATGTGTTGTCAATCCTTCCTAACCTAAGTTATTATAAGTTTTACAAAAATTCAAGAAGTGAAATGTCCAAAATGGAGAACCAACCTTCACCAAGCATGGAGCGCTGTGCATAGGACTGAGAAGCTCTGGGATGCCAGGTCCAGTGTAGCCTTGCGTTTCAGGCTCAGACGCAGGATCTTGATGAAACCTTACAGCTTGGGCTGGGAGTCGACACTCATACAGCTGCTTGTATTTGCTAGACACCATCATAACCTCCTCGGTCTTGGTCTGGAAAAGAAACAGTAAGCCATGAAAGCTGGCACAAACCTTTGTGTGTGAATGCCATGTCACTGTGGTGACAGTCTCTTGCAAACAGTGAAGTTACTGACTAGGAGTGAGGAAGCTGTGGGGTGATATGCTGTGTTGACAGCTGTCAGCGATGTCTGCTGCGTAGTTCACCAACCAATCACTCCTGTATCAACACTTCATCTAGCTTGCCAGTTGATAATATTTTAATAAGTACATAACCTCGCCAACTACAAAACAAGTCTTCGTCATTCAAGTTTGGATTAATGACATGGCATGGTTTACTAAGATGGGCTTACTTGGCACCGTCAACGTTAGCCAACTTAGCTAATCGTGCTACCTTTAGCTTTAGCAAAACAAGCCTCTTTTCACAGCCTCACCTGCCCCAAGATGACAGGGTCGGGAAGAATTTGAATTCCATATTTCATCTCATTCAGCTCCTCTAAATTCAAGAAGGCCGGGACACAGAGGGGACATAACAATAAGAAAACAGACAACCTCTTCAGCCACCTAACCAAGGAAGCAGCCATGGTTCTCTCACATCCCCATTTGTCTGACGGTCAGAGAAAAACAGAACGCCTGACATGGTGAATGCTGATTGGACAATGTCAGCAACCGGCTCCTCTCATAGGCTGATCAGCCTCTCAATCAGTTTAATTTGTTTCTTGTTCTGGGGTTTGTTAGTTTAGTACACCGGCACAGAATAAGCGCGTGGCGCCTCTGTGTTAATGTGGTTTTCAAACAGAAAAGCAACGCCCGCCTTGGTTGTCAACGTTTAGCGTCGGGTAAAACAAACTCATATTTTGAGACATAGACATGCCTTCCATTGGCCTTATGTATAAGGCGTGTCACAATCCAATTTGGCCAATTTATGATCATGCAGTTGTTTTGCTTATTTGGTACCCCCACAGGCAGGCTTTACTGCAAAACTTATACATTCTATATTCAGCTGCAGCCTTACATTTTCTCAAGTTTATGTGATCATCAGCACACAGTACTGGAACATGTTAAGATGAATAATTTACTAATTTATTGCAGTGGAATAACATGGAAAAGCTGGACATATTCCACCCCAAAACACATTCAAACACGCACACACACACACACACACACACACACACACACACACACAGTCAAACACATGCAGTGTATGCACGCCCAGACCCACCCGGCCGCCCACACACACATACACACACACGCACGCACGCACGCACGCACGCACGCACACTATTGCTCTTTGTATTTGTGCATGTCTGTTGTTGAAAAGCATGTGTGTTATCATGACGTGAGATGTCAGAAATCGTGCCATGTTGCTTTCACACTTCACGGAGTCCTGTGCGCGGCCACAAGTCGACGCAGGAGCTCCATGATGCTGCTGTGTTATGTGTGTGATTGACCGCCGCTACCAGGAATCCTGTCAGCGCGCTGCGCTCACTACATTGCTGCAGGGGAGCATCCGTCCATCGGAATTAGCCTACAGGGATGTGCTGCTGTTGATTTGTTTACCGGTGCATTCCTAAAATTAAACTACATTTGCTGGATCACATTGATGAAAAGATTTCAGGAGCTACCCCGTCGAGGCGGTAGGTGAAACAGCTTACGTGCGTCTTTCATTTGAGGTGAGCTACTGCCTATTCATAGAGCTGATTTGTGTGTAATAATAGGCCTATAGCTTAGGCTGGATATATTTAGTACGTCATTTTTACGCTATTTTGAACATTAGGCTAAATGAATCCTTGACAATTTATGCACAGAAGCGATTCAAAAAATACACCTTTTATAAGCCAAGGTGATTAATTGGTTGCTGATATGGCTTGTAAAGGGACTGTGATATGTATTGTGAGCGATTTGTTCCAAAATTCATATGCGGTGAGCAGGATAATCGAAAGACAAAGCTGAGCTGGCATATATATCTTTTTTTTCTCCAATCTTGTTCACCACCTGGTACTAACAGGCCTTTCTCGGAGTGGTTGAATCATGTAACTGCTACCAGGCATTAATGTTCGGTGGCCTGGATTATTGCACAGATGATTGCTTTACTTTGACATTATTCTTATGTTTAAATGATGCTGGGTGGTAGAGAAGAGTAGGTGATGGAGAATGACTCGCAAAATGCGGCAATTTAATAAGCCCATAATTTGCATGGATACAGAGGAGACAGCAAAAGCATCACGCACATCGGGAGGGACTCAGTGGGCCATACAGATCAACAGCACTCCTCACTTCCTCCCAGCCTCATCTTTAGATTAATTCAAGGCTGCAGCAAAGACAATATTGCACAATGTTGAAATCTGAAGATTTCCCGAGCTAGATTCATCTCGTACGTCTTGCTTGAATGGACAGGATATGGAGGATGTGAAGAAAAAGACTATGCTTAAACTTATCGCCTCCATTCTCACCCAAGCTTAGTAAAACATAGCCATGCCCTCACTTTGCCTATCAGCTTGTATTGAACAAGCACCTGTATGAGATAGAAATTATTTTATTCATTTAATGAGATTTATTTCTTTTTCTCTAGTAGCCTATATGTAAATCTAACATTTATGCTTTAGTTAGAAGTTTGTAATTATTTGGAATATCTGAATATGGTATGAACAGTAGGAAATTTAGGTGGGGACACAATCTTATCTTATCTTGTCTGGTCTTGTCTTGTCTTATCTTATCTTATCTTATCTTATCTTATCTTACTTTGTGTCTAGAGATGAGACCACATGCTGCGTGCTGCTGCGAGGACCAAATCTCACTTTTTCTTCTGTATCTTCGGCTCCTGTGAAGAACGTTACTTAAGGGACCGATCTGCCCACTTTCTGTAAATACATTACTGAGTTTGGTTAACAGTGAGCCGGCCTTTTCTAATGCACACTTGGTGTATATCACTAATGGTACAGGGCAGCGCATTTCAAGACAGCACTTTGAGGAACCATTTCCTTTGAGTGATGTGTAAGTGCCTGGGGCCACGACAGGCTGGCTGAGTGACTGCTCACTGCTGACGTTTATGGTCTTTTCCTTACTGATTTCTTCCAACTGACCACACTAAAGTTATGGTGGTCCTGCCCAGTCCCTGCAGGATTTCCCCTGGGGGCATTAAGACCATGCAAGCAGCTGATGAAGTATAATATGCATGAATGTGGTTTCATGTAGTGAGGCCGTTACATTATACAGTTAATGTGGGAGGGCAGACTGTGTATGGTCAATACTTAATTTAGAACTGGTATGTGATGTGGTGATCATTGTATTTTCATCTGTTTCACTTGTTACAGTTGAAATGTTCAAAAGACTGACGATGCTATTTATCCACTCTCCTTATTTGTCGCTGTTTTCAGATGGGGAATGCACTCACACATACATGTGTGTCATCTACATGGTTTTTGGAGATGCAGGTGCCTACAGAGGAAGCCCTTTCATTGACTGGATAGAGGCCGTTGGGTATATTTTCTGCTAAATACTTTTGAAACATGCATGCAGGGCTGGAAATTAGGAGGACAGAAGTTGGATAACCACAGTATCTCAGTGCATGTAAGAGATTTCCAGACATAAATCACATAGAAATTAGATTTTTCAACATTGACTTAATGTGTTGTACAAATAACAGTGATTATGCATGTGATCAGTGCAGTTCACCCTTAAAACTAAAGCCTTGTCAGCCTGTCAGAGCACTGCACTGTTACGTAAGCAGGGACACCAGTTTTACTCAGCTGAGGTAAAATAAAGTTCTTTATTTGCCAAGAGAACACCAGAGCAAAATACATTGATTTTTAGACATATACTCTCTCTCTCTCTCACACACACACACACACACACACACACACACACACACAAACACACACACAAACACACCACCACTACCACTACCACTGGCTTAAGAAATTGTCGAAAAACTGACAGTACGAAAATAGAGTTTGTGCTTTGCGATATGGCTGGAAGGTAGAAAGAGAGAGGGCTGTGTGATGGCAACCTTATGGAAATTAGAGCATCTAGTCTCAAAGTAACAGAGAAGACATGAGGAGTAGAAATAGAAGTGAGAACAGAGGAGTAGATGAGGTGAGGAGAAGGGAGCAGAGAAGTAAGGAGAAGAGAGAAAATGGATGAGAAGAGGCAGGAGGTAAGAGAAGACTTTGAGAGAATTGCATTGTTTCTTTTTTCCCAATGCAAATTTGTTAAACTTGATTTTCAAATTTAAAATGTTGAACTCCAATGGGCATGAACACTAGTCATCAAGTATAGTATATAACATCAGTGTTATTACCCTTTAGACAACTGAATGAACAGTCTTCTCTGTCCTGAAAATGTACAGTAGAGAAATCCAATGAAGAGACACACTTCAAGAGCAAAAAGTCTAAACGCCTAATGATGGATGTTTTGTTGTCATCCTTCTGACCTTTTTAGATGACAGAAACTTTTACAATATTATACATAGCCGAGGTTCTCCAACATTTTCATATCAAGGACCCTTAGATGGACCCACCCCAGGTCCACCTCAGGTCAAGATTTTTCTCTGCATCACATATGGGAAAATTTCTGCTGTTGAATGATTTGGTATTGAAATATAGAACTTTCTTTACTGTAGGAGGGCAGCAATTAGAATGAAATGTGATCAA
>OMKZ01026139.1:0-57615 GCA_900302535.1 Neoniphon sammara
TCTTTCGCTCTGTTGTTCAAAATCCAAGTGCTTTTTACAAACCATTTGTTGGCCTAAAGAACAACCAGAAGTGTTGCACGTGCACTTTATTTGCTGTTTAGGGAGCGGTGGTGAAATTTACCTATGAATAGGCATACATATGTAGGTGTGAACTAATGAATATGGTATTGTTTTTAAAACTGCTGTTGTGCACTCCTAAAAGAACTAAACCAAACACTAAGATTTAATACTGACCAGTAAAACTGAAGGGCCTCCATTGATACTACTGCTGTGTCCAAAAACATAGATTACTTGATTTATCATTTGCTGCATTTTTTTTTTGATAGATCCTTTATTGTATGCAAGTGTGTTTTATGTTTACTAAAATATTGTATTGGCATTGGTCACCATTTTTGTTACACTAGTGTACTTTTCATCCTTGTTGATTTTACCTTTGATCCCATACCATCTATTTATTTTAAAAAGGAAGCACTGAAACAGATTGAAATTTCAAGTAAATAAAAACACATTTTCATTTTTATTCTTTTCTCATGGCTTCATTTGTCTGTGGGACTCACCGTTACTTTTTTGTGTTGTTGGTGTGACAGTACACCAGTTTTTGCTAATCTTTACACAACTCACCAACATCATACAAGTAGCATGTTTTCACAAGGAACTACTACTGCATCTCTTCACCAGATTGTTTTTCTTTTCTTCTTATTTGCATTAGATAAGTGTAATGTTACAGGGTTGCATGCAAAATTTATACCTGAACATGACACACATGTATCACTGCAACTTATTGTCTAGGTCCTGGGGGCTCCTATTAAAGTAATCTGAGTTTGCGTAGACAAAGCATCTTCAGGTTTCCCTTGGTGTTATCTGCCTTGCACTCTACCAACCAACTGGAACAGCGGTGTTTAATGCCTTAACTCAAGCACTCATAACCATGGCAAACTGCTGCAGACAGAAACTTTCACCTGTCATGGCAACAGTATGTTTTTTCACAGCTGGTGGTTCAGATGATCACAAGACTGTCACTCTAGACAGTGGAAAGATTGCACCTTCCGTTAAAATACTTGATAATATACCTGCAATCATCAGATGTTGGTATCTCTGAGCCACATCTGAGATTGTCCATCATGAACGGTAAGTGCACATTGTAGTTACTGCATACTCATATTTCTATAAATTGATGAAATTTTAAGATTGAAGCTTGTCTGACCATTCTCTCTACAGTTGTTCCTGGTTTTGCTTTGTTGCTGGGATGTGTATCTTTGGGCCTGGCGAATGCTTGTACAGCAGATGGACGAACTTTGATCTGCATGGAGATTCCATTAAGTGAGTGTGTTTGATTTGATTAAAATAATTTAATGTGTTATACTAAATTAAAAGTAGATCTCCAAAGACATTTATGTAAGTTAGGCATAGACAAATATATTAGGATGAAATTGGTCTTTGTTCAAATATTAGATATTGGTCAGTAAGCGTTGCCCTCTGATATGATGTGGACGTTCCTTCCTGACCACAACTACATAAACATTGTAAAATCTGCTCTGAATTTTGTCTGTTCATTTAATAGTTAGTAAAAGTTTTTTGCAAACTATTTCTTCACCTAAAGGCCAAATATGTCTAAATGTTTACGGTGTTGTGAATAACGGTCACTCAGTCTTAAACTGTTGACCCACCAAAAGAATTAATTAGTAAGGATTTACAATTTTTTTTTTTTTTTAAAACAATTTTGTCAGTCGATGGTTTAAACACTGTTAGTAATATCTGCAACCAGCAGTTGTAATACAAAGATATTGGTATTGACTTTTAGAAGCCTTTATTGGTCAACTTCTGATAAAGCTAACTTAAAGGAGAGTGTAAGCCACTGTCAAAATTCCCTTTTAGGCATTTATCCTAGACCTACCCTGCATTACTACTGCAGATAATTCCTTATTGAAAGTTATACAGTAGAACTAAATTAGTGATAAAAAAAAGACTGAGCTAGTCACCAAATCAGTCTTGTCGCAGATATTTCAAAATGTTTTGAGAACAGAGCCAAAGTACAGTAGCAGGTCATCAAGCATGTGGAAATTCTACAATAGCTACATTAACATCTATTCATTTTCTTTTCACAAATCTAAAAATTGGCCTTATACATATGCTGCAGTGACTTCTGTAATCTCAGGTTCTCTATGCACTAACAATATACTGTATACCTTTGCTCTTAGCTTTCAGCCCTGGTTTTGTGTCCATGGTGATGTTTCTGAAGGATGTTGGAGAGATTAACTCCACTGTGTTACACAGTGACAACCTTGTTACTGTCACCAGGCTCACCATCAATGGCGCTAATATCACAGGAATCGCCTCAGGAGCCTTTGCCTCCTTCCAGAACCTACAAAACCTCAGCCTAAACCAGAATGCCCTTACCCAGATTGATCCAAGCTGGTTTGGGCAGCCCACTGTCCTCCAAGACCTCAGCCTTGTGGAAAACAGTATTGAAGTTCTGGATGAGTCCACGCTTAGTGGGCTCATCAGTCTCACTAAACTCAACTTGTCAAATAACATGATCAGAGCCATTCATCCAAGTAGTTTCAGTTCCCAGGCCAACCTGATTGAGTTGGACCTTTCTGGGAACAGGATGACTCAGGTTACCCCTCAGGTCTTCAGGTCTCTGGAGTCCACCAGGATAAGACTAGATGGGAACCCGTGGGACTGTTCATGTGGAGTTGAAGGCTTTGTTGACTTCCTTAAAGGTTGGTGTACTATAAAAGGCTTGTCTGAGTCAGGTGTTTTAAGCACATATAAAAACCTTACAGCATGTCTCTGCTATTCTCAGGTCTTCAGAGCAGATCTCTGCTAGAGAAGGAGATGGCGGTAACCTGTAAGACTCCAGCATCTCTGAGTGGTGTACCTGTGTGGAATGTGTCAGTGTGTGTGACAACTCCTCCATCACAACCACAGCTAGAGACAGAAACCACTGTCCACCCAAAGCCAACTAATAAACCCATCACAATCTCCACACTCATTGGAGTTATTGGTACATGTGTTATTGTTGTCCAAATCTGTTTGATATCTAAATTTACAAAAAGAAACAAAATCAGTCATAATACTGCCGATTGTGTAGGTGTGTAGTGATTGCATAGTATGTCTAATGTTCCCTTGCCCTTTTGCAGTGGTCCTGTGTGTGCTGCTGTGCGTGGTGTGTTTCATGGCAGTACTGTACAGGAGGAATCGAGAGAGCAAAACTGTGATGCCGAGGCCTCTAAGAGAAGAGAAAGAGAAGTCAGAGGAAGACAGTGGAGCAAGGCATCCGCAATCTTCAGATCACCCTGAAAAGAGAGACTTCATTGAAACCATTGACATGGACCTAGAGATAGCTTGTAAAAGTCCCATTACTGGAGTTAGAGCAAAGTCAGCCAATGCTGTGCTCTTCACATCCCCATTTTGTGTGGCTGTTAAAGATCAAACTAACATCGAGGGTTCATCAGAAGACACAAAGAACACAGCTGAAGAGAACCAGAAACTGCAAAAAGAATTGGAATTGGAGTTGGATGTTGGAAGCCAGCCAGGAAATGCTAACCACACAAATGAAGAGACTGAGATAAATGAGAAACATTATGCTGGTGCTGGAGGACACCAAAATGCAGATGAAAATACAACCTGTGTTTCACTCAACACAGAAACTGCACCTTATCTGAGCATCGGCACTGATCAGTACAAAGCAAACCCTGACCTCAGTGAAGGTCAGTGTCCTAATAGTTCAAGTCAAAGATCGCAGATGGGTAAAGTTTTGGGGAGGATCTCCACCTGGCCTCCAACTTCAGTTAGTTGGCAGGCGAGATGTAGCACTAAGAGGGAGGAGAGGCCTGGTATCTTCATGTGCATGCCAAATGTTTTATTAGAAACCAAACCAACTCCTTTAGAGTTCAACAGTGTAGCTGAGAAGTGCCAAGGTGAAATGGAGGTGGTGCTAAGCAAAACAGAGCAGCTTCTTGGTATTAATGCTTGTGAAAGTGGCAATAAAATTGGTATTCTGGGAGACACACCCAAGGAAACTCACACATCAGACTTGCTAGCTGCTTCTAAAACACAAGACCCAGTTCAGCTACAAATGAGGGAACTTGTGACTGAGTTGAGACACTCACAGTCATGCTTGGTTGCCTCTGAGACAGTTTGCCAAGAGAGTTTCACAGCAACAGAAGTTGCTTGTTCAAAACAAAATGATGAGACCACGAAGTCCAGGTCACATCACATGATCACTACCTATTCCCCATTCAGTGAGGCACAGACTCAAAGCTACACCGACCTCAGTCAAGATGAGGAGTTGAATCACAATCCTGAGATCACAGCCGCTGTGGGACAATTTACAGTCTGCAAGGGCCATACTGAGCCCAAGAGTGAAAATTGCAATCAGGTTGAACACAGTCAAAGTCAAGAGCCTAAACCTGAAGGATCCAGTCAAATCACAGAATGTTCTATGTCCCAGAACACCACCAAGACCAGCAAGAAGACAGAATTAGGAAAAGACCAAAAGCGAGCACAGACCAGGGAGGGCCACGGCAGCAGAAGGCAGAGAGGGACTGGCTCAAAGGCTCCCTCTGGTGGTGCCTCCCCTGGTGATGAAAGCCTGTTGGGCAGCAATGAGAACATTGACCTGCTGCATGAAGTCGTCCAGAACCACGGTCGCTGGACCAGAGAGAGATGGAAACAGATGCATGTAAACAAGCAACGCCACATGCAACAAGGACAAGGGCACTAGCTTGTAAGTGCAAAGGGAATTTTGAAGTGGAGTTCACTTAAAAAAAAAGTTTTGTTCAGTGCAGTATTTTCAATATGCATTAATCTTTGTGACATACTGTAATTGTGTGATAAAAAAATCTTCTGACAGACAGTTGTCCTCATTGATAATAACTGAGTGAATAATACCATACTGATCAAACTGTGACTCAGTTGTTAAATAACTTAATCTAACATTTACCTGCTTATTATAAAATGAATATATAATTCTATTCATATACATAAAGTTGTCATTTGAAGATTTGAGATTAAATAAAGATGAGATTTCATTGAATATATCTGGCTGCATGCAGCATTTATTTGTTCATATTTTACATGTTGAGAAGTACCCTTACTTCTTATAAGAAATAGTACAAAATGGATCAACTCCTTCGACAATGACTTAAAAACATGGTAGGGTGAAGGTAAACACAGGTTTTTGAGGACATGCATGGTCCATTCATGTAAATACACAGTATCAAATGATATGGTTCCAAATTACAAGCAGTTGCCATGATTGATAATTCTTCTAGCTATGGGATGTTGCACTGTCCAGCTGAATGTACAAAAACATGTCTTTCTTGGCAAGCTGTATATCAAAACATGCTTTTTTTGTGTTTACATGCCCTTAGTGACATTACAGTAGACAGTAGGAAATCTGAAGTGAGTAATAGATACTTTCCAAAAGGAGAATTGCCTTTTGGGTGTTGAGGGTTTGTCAGAGAGAAGTGAAGACTCAGGAAGACGTTGAATAAATGGCATTAAACACTGCTTACATCCTCTCATTCTTCAGTTCCCCTGTGCTGTAAACTGGCCATCTGAGGGGCCTTGGCTTGCATTAAGTAAATTAAAGAGCATTTCAATGGGACACTTTACAAAACACACACACACACTTTACAACACCCGAGAAACTCTGATGTGGATTCCTCCAAAAGAAAAGAATTTTTTAAATCAAATACAATCAAAAAACAAAACAATGTTTGGTCATTCATCCAGTCCAACGATAGTCTGAAATCTCATTCATGAGATTTCAAAGACACGATAGTCCATCTGAGATTACTTTGTCATTCCTTTCGTATTTCTTCAACTAATTAAAAAATGGCACACACTAAAACAAACCTAACAATGGCAAGCTAATCAAAACTGCAAATGCACTATTTGATAGAGCACACTTGACTATCTTGTTTCTTAGGAATGGTTGAATATTGTCCGCCTTATTGTATAGATTCAGGTTAAAGGGTCATGCTATTATGCTCTAGACATCCCCACAGAGCTTAGTGCAAAAGTAGTTCAAGTCCTCTTTCATTTTTATCATACAGCATAGACCAAAAGAAAACAAAATACCAAACAATAAACATACTGTATAAAGTTACTATTTACAGTGATAAAACAATACATACAGTTAAACAGTGATAAATGATCACCAAAATTATTTCAAATGAAGAATAAATACTGCACATTGACACTGCATTATGCACAAGGTGTGGCCTGTACAATTTGGAGAGGAGAACACTTCATTTTCAGCTTCAGGTACCACCCACATGGCTAGATTTGACTTTGCCCGTCGCTATCTGTGCAACACAATTAGGCTATCAGTCATACTGCAACTTACATTCACAACAGTTAGGAAAATAGGTGATAGTCATGATATTCAGCAATAATTCCCAATGAATTCAAGTTGACTAGAGTAAAATATAAATAACAGAGAAGATGCTGTGACCACAGATAAACAGTGGCACATACTATACTGTATGAAGCTTGATAAGAACATATTTACAAAGCAATAGAGTGGACAAATTAATGGCACATAAAGGGGATATGGTTTAGGTCATTTATAATATGATAAAATACTGTTATTCACCCCTCTACAATAACCACAACAAAATGAAAAAGGCTCACAAATATAATATGGCTAATAAAAGTGCCCTTACACCGAGTGTACGTTCACATATGACATACTTTGTTGTAAAAAAGTTTGTGCTCATATAAAGGAAAGTGAAAATCCTGTCAGAGAAACAGATTACAAATACTGAGTGAACAAAAATCAAACATTTGAAATAAATAAAAAAGTGCATGTTCTGAAATTTCATGGTCAATTCTTAAATATCTACAAATTCTTAGCATACACCCATATCTTTAGAAAACCTCATGATTTAATCTGGTTGATAAAGTGTGGAGAAGGGTGTAATTGCCCCTATATTCTGACATGGTGTCAGATGTTCAAATTCCCCAAAATAGCTTAAGGTAAGGACAGGGTGCAGGAAGCTGAGCCTTAGTCAGGGCATGAGGGCAACTTCACCCCTGAGCATAACATGCTGGGTGAAATGACCCTGCATCCTGTCCAAGCACAAACTTCCTTAGACTGCCACATAATCTCTCACAAACAAATCAAATCTCTTAGTCCTTTGGTTGGTTACTCAGCTGGAAGCCGCCAGTCTGTCTCCAGTGACTGGTCTGCTTTGTTTATTCTTTTGCGAGGGCTATATCTGTAAGTATGTCGGTGTGTGAGGGGGGAAAGGGGTCGATGATGAGGCACTCTTCATGCATCCTTCTATAGCAGCTCAGTGGAAACACAATGTCTCTTAGGATCGTCCTCAGCAACACAGATCATGTCTGGCCTCAGGCTGAAACACATGTAATGCATGTTCTCTATGGATAGTTGCTTCTTGGTCCAAGACTGTAGCCTTTATCTGTGTGAGAGAAACGAGCCCTTTCAGTCTGGGCAGGGTTTGGAGGTAAGGGTCAGGGGTCTCTCTGCCCCCCTGTAGGTTTCTGCGTTGTGTCAGGGGGGAACGGAGAGAAGGTGGGCAGGGATTTGAGGACCGAGGAGGTTTCAGAGGTGGGTCTCATCCCTTGTCTCTGTACCAAAGTCTTGCTGGTTCCTGGTGGCACGGGACTGGCCCACAGGCGCATCTTCTGGCATGTGTGCCAATGGGTCAGACCGGATAATGTACCTAGAGAGAAATAATCAAGTTTATCTGTCAGCTCTGAGCAGTAGCAGGGTACCAAGAAAGGGCATAGCACTTATTTCTACTTTGGAGGAAACAATCTGGATCAAATCTTAGGCAAGCAAAATCACAGAGAAACTACAGGCATGGTAGCAGACTAAATCTAAAATGAGAAATCTATGCAAGTGTTAAAAATAGAAAATTATTGGTTGAGTTCAAATACTGTGAGCCATTGCTTAACTGAACCCCTGATCTGAAGGGCAAATGCTATCAAATGGCAAGTACTTAAGTGAAAGTGCATGCTGGCAAGTATTCGCACGATGTAATTACATATGTGTGGCAACTTTCAAGTTTCACAGAACGGTTTTTCACATTTTTTGAACATGAATGGGAGGCAATTGGGGTGAGTTAGCCTTGACTTATAAGCCACCAAAGTGTAATCTCTACATGCTTATGTAACCGATATTTGTGAGAAACAGATATGATTACAACTGACGAGACCAGTATTGTTCTTTAAATGAGTTCTTTTAAAATAGGAAGGGATGTTTGTGCTCGTGAACAAAGACAATTACAAATTGTGCTTCCGAACAACTCAACTGTGCTTCCAGAAAGACAATGTGAGTAAAATACAATGTGTGTTTGAGTTTAAAGTACCGGTAACTGTAGAAGGTAATTAATGCATCTCAAAATACTGAAGGTAAAGTCACCTTGTCTCTTCCCAGATCTACACCTATGGCATTGACCTTCCTACAGAGTTACTATACAACATAACCCTTTAAAAACTGCCAGATGAAATAAAATTGAGGAACATGGACACATCCCCCTTTCTCCTTACACAACGTCATTAAGCTCCAGCATGGTGTCGGGAGGAGGGTTGATGAGGACGTAGGACAGTGTGTTCTGATGGTCGTTCATCTCATCTGCAACAGAGAGACAAAAAAGACCTTCACAGCTGCTCTGGAGCCCTCCCTTGGCCTCCTCCATTACACACTACATTAGCCAGGAAATGATCCCTCTAACCACTGGGAATATGGGATCCCTTCATTTCAAACCTTGCAGTGAGGGGAAAACAAAGTAACCCATGCACAAGAACAAGTGGTGAGAAACTCTGTGACAAATAGTTATGGAAATGCTTTGTTTCTAGTCTAGCTCCTAATGGGCTTGATGACGTTAATGTAATAGCTTGCCACTGATGTAATAAACCATTATGTTAATAAAAATATGCAGCTAATAATGTAGTAATCCTGTTAAAATAAAATAAAAATCCCATTAATAATTAAAGTTACGATTAATGCAATAACTTTCCCTGACAAATTGACAATTTCAATTGTCAATTGACAATTTACTGAACTGAAATGAACTGCAATATCAGTCAAATGTCAATGCACAGCTGTCATCCATTCACAGATCTGGCACTAAATGAAGATGCTATGTTTAAAAAGGGATGAATATCTATCTATTTGTCAATTACATTGTCAGATCTGTGATTACATTTTTGAAAAATGAGATTTCAACCTTCAAAGTGATATAACATCCCAATAATCTAATTATGTTAAAAGCAACAAAGTTATTACTTTAATTGTAGGTAACTGTATTACTTAGATCGGAAATTTACTTCCTTAACAGGATTATTATGCTATTAGCTGAGCTTGCATTGCATTAATGGTTTATTAAGTTAATGTTAAGTTACTATATTAACAGTTGTGACAACCTAGGCAAGATTAATTAAGCAAACCATAGGAACTTTAGGCGGATATCGGTATAAGTATATAAGTACATTTTATTGACCTACCTGTAGGTGCTACTGAGGTCTTTTTGTGTTGACATCTTCCCAATCACCTGACTATCATTACATTCATTCCCCAGTAATTCCGGTGTGTGTGCATATACATGTGTGCACACATGAGTATGTGTGTGTATGTGTGTTTGTGTGAAGTGAGTGAGTATTGGTGTGTGTCCTTAGTGCTGTGTTTGGGCGGCTCATACTTGCTTGGCTTGGTGATGGAGGGAGGGAGGTAAAGGAGGGCATGTGTGTCTCCATAACAACCCACCTGATTGTGGCCCTTTATAAAGCCAGGCGGGGTGGAAGAGAGAGAAGGGCTAACCGTTACTGACAGCGCACGTCTGGTATAGGGCGAGGCCCATGCTGCCTGCTGCAAGCGCACCCCATGCGCAGCTTCAGAACGGAAACCAAACATGCAGACAGCGTCCGCAACTGCGCAACATATCGATCTCCATCACATTCCTGATGTCCTGCGCATTCCAAACTGGGCCAGCGGATTGGTAAAAAGGCGCCAGGTTGCCATGCCAATGAACGACACTCAGCCCCACAACCCGCCCAGAGTAACGTCGGCCGGACACACCCACAGACATAAAAGACATGCTCCAGCATCTGTCAGGACTGGACCAAACGCAGTGCGACTCAAACCAAACAGAGTGAAGCAAAACACATTGGGAGTGTGGGAGTGGAAGGGATCAATCTACTGCAGCTGCATCCTATGTGTGCGAGAGCTACTGTGTAATGCTGAACATCATCAAGCCTTGTGAATGGGGTGAAAAATGTGGGATTTGTGAATGCGAGTGATGTATAGGATTAAATTTGACACATGAAACACCCCAATTTGTTCTCCTACAGAATCTACACTTCCTTATTGTATAATTCCCAGTGTATCTGATGGTGAACTTTTGCAAATTGACCTTCCATGCACAGACATAATGCTTTCTGCTCCACTCATAAGCCAAACTCTAATGCCCTGCAGTAACCACAGTGTTCTAGCCATTTGGGAGGTCACCTCATGTCAACACAATGCAGAAAAAAGACTCATGACAGAGATAGTAGACAGAGATAGAGAGAGAGAGAGAGAGACTGCTGATCTGCCACTCATTCTGACAGGACACACACGCACATACACACAAACACACGCACGCACATACACACATGCAGTATAGTGGCAGTACTGTGATCAACCAGCTAACCTGACAGCCTGGTCCCATCTGTATACGGTTGCTCTGAAATGTCCTGCAACTCTAAGCAACGGCAGCACTGTTAACGTTTATAATAAACTAGCAGTTATATCCAAAACAGATATGCCAAACTGTGTGGAAAAAATAAACAAAATAATAAATAAGTGAAAGGCTGAATCTAGTGTCGATATTTAAAGTTCAGTGCGTGGTTCTACAAGGGATGCCGGTGAAAGGACACTTTCTCCACAGATGGATGTGACCACTCACATGTTGGACATGGGTTGAACACGGCACATAAATTACCTTGCAAATATCCTAGATTTACTCGATTCATGACATCGCTCGCAGTGAGATTAGAAACATCCTCTACAAGCCAAAGGAGGAAGATAGAAGAGGCAGGAAGAGAAAGAAGAGAAACACAGGGGAGAAGAAAAGAAAACGATCAGGCAGGCAAACGCATTGGCAGTTTTCAAAAAGAAGTCTAAAAGGTGAGAGAAATGCAAGAAAGCCATACAGTGATACAGTACGCTTAAGAAAAAGAGTGAGCATTCACAGAATCGCTTCCAAATTATTCCACTGTCACATGTCTGATCCTTCAAAGTAATGCTCAGTTACATTCATAGCTCCTATGATAGACTGAAACTTTGGATTTTTTACTGAAAGGCAGTTCATTGACAAGTTATATAACATTTGTTGAGGGGAACAACTCTGGAAAATGATTCTGTTTTTTAAAAAAGCGTGTAGCTGAAGGGAGAGAGAAGAGCTGAGAAAAAGGTTTAGAAATAGAGAGAGAGGAACTAAAAAAGTGAGAAAGAAATACGAATGCAGGCAATTGCAGTCTGAGATCAAATGCAAATGCTTCAAGGTTTAGTGCTCCTGCATCCACATGCACGAGGGGTTGTGCACATGCACATGATGATGTGATCATGGCTCTGTACATGCGTGTAGGTGTTATGTGACACGGAGGAAGAGCTTGATGAGTGTGACACTGGTGACAGAATGAGGTTTTCTGAAGGTTAATGATGACGTTGATGTAGTATGATGATGATAATGACACCCCTTGAACTGTGCTTTCAAGACCCATAGCACCCCATCAATTAGATGACACTGAATGCAGCTGGATGACAAAGTGACTGAGACACAGATTGGAGCTTTAAAAGGTTTTTAAGAAACTTTTTTAGAGGCAGAGCTACTCTCAAGGCAGAAATCATTTCATTGGCTGAGATAAACCTCAATGTCAGGAGCAAAAGAATCACCTGATGTTTGTTTACTTCCTGTCGAGTTGAGCAACTTGACAAACCCAGCTGATATGCGAACGGCAAACAAGCTTGCCAATCAAGAAAAGATGGGCGTGGCTGCACTTTCTGAGCTCATTGGCTGTCAACAACCGATCAGATGTGATTTCAGCTGATGAACTCATGAACAACTCAATAAAGTTTACCTCAATTTATTTGATCAGTGCTACCTAATTAGCACTTGGTTACTAGTTATTAAAACAATGTGCCATGGTGAAAGATAATGCCAAAGCTCAGAAAAACACACAATTTACCTGTTCAGAACTGAGTCTTTTGTAGTGCCTTACAAAACAACCCATCAACCAAGCTGTTCACAGTGTGAAAGCCAGTAAAATAACATGATCAGACTTTAGTCCAGTGAAAAACTACTACTAATCAGGAATATGTAATCTAGTCATTCAGTTAACCAGGTTAGCTAGTTATCCTAGCTGACCGTGTCAGATCCTGAATGCCAAGGTAACAAGTAAATAAAAAAATTAAGTCATTGCAATTTATAGGCCATTTTAAACTATATTTTGACTTTAGTTCCTTCTTTGCCTGTAAGTAAACTTCCACAATGAAAAATTTTGGTTCTGTAGCCCCGCCCATTGATGGTCAACTCAACCAATGAGATTATTTCTGCCTCCAGAGCAGTTCTGCTTCCCTGAAATATACCTAACACTCCAATCTGCGATGTGCATAGTGATAATATTCATTAATTCAAAGACAACATAAGTAATTCTAATTACATTACATCAGCTGATGTTAAAGATTAGTGATACTTTATATAATCATTAAACTGTAATAGTCAAACAAAATATTCCTATAGTAAAACGATTAAATTGAATAATGTGTTTTGCCATAAAAGTCCACTTTTACCTAACACAGCAAATAAAACACAGCCCCCTAGCCCAAACCTAACCATCATGCCACTGATGTTGACTCACCGTATCCCACGGTGGGCAGGCCCAGGTGCTTCATGCGGTTCTTGACCAGCTCGGACAGTTCTTGTCTCTCAGAGCGCCGGTACAAGTTGAGGCGCTGCTGGGAGATGCGCTCGGTGCGGCTGGCCAGCTTGGTGTTTTTCCTGCTCAGGCGCCGCGCCCACTGCATGCTCTTCTTCCTCAGCAGCGGGTGCTCTGATTGGTCGCTGGTGGTGGAGTTTCGGTGGGCTGTCTTCTCCTTCCAGGATTCGCCACGCTCCCGCTGTTCCTCGCCCTCCTCCACATTGATGGACACCTGAGACTGGGAGGGGAGGGAGGTGGTATTAATGCTGGGTCCTGTGTGTGTGTGTGTGTGTGTGTGTGTGTGTGTGTGTTAGAGGTGGGGTGAAACAGTGTGTGTATGTGCATGTGGGTCATCCAATGTCATCCAAAAAATGAATGCCAATATTGTTTTCTTCTTCTTTTTCTTCTTCTTTCATCTTCATTTCTTCAATTTTAGAGATATATTGAAGGTTTCAGCACCTCATTTAGATTTTGTGCAAGTTCAGTGCAACTGCATTATAAAGATGTGATAGTTTTGAACGTGTTTGTGGTTCTGAGAATAAACGACAGTGAGTTACTTTTTTGAGCGCTGCATGCTTTCAGCAGGGAGTGACAGCTGGCTGAAACATCAAAATCAAAGCACGTTTGGGTCTTACCTGCGGGTAGCCTTCTTTGCACTGGGAACACAGGAGGGACAAACAAACACACCAAACAAATAAAGAGATGAAATGAAAGATGGGGCCATCCAAAGCAAGCAAAACCATTGCAATTCTCCACAGCCAGCACACGGGATAGTATATTTGTTGTATTTACTAGGGAAAAGGGTAGGGAATTAACACAAGGTACCAGTGGTAAATTTCTGGCTAAAGGCTAGTGAGTTTAACTGCTCTACCAGCCATTCATTTTTATTTTAAGAATCAACTTGACTTGTAAAACAGTAGCTGGGAAATTTTGAAATCCATCAAAAATGAGTTAAATTAGTTTCCTTCCCTGCTTGGCAAAACATGTTGTCATGTAAATAATAACATAAAAGCCAATGATGCAATTGAAACATCATTAAAATGAGCAGCAACTGATGATCAAAACAGGAAGCAACAACAACAAAAAAAGCCTGAACACGAGGAGCAGATGAACATCAACAACTTACTTCAAGGAAGAGAGAGATGACACAAGGAAGGAGGAATAATACAAAGTAGGAAGGAGGAAAATCGGGAGGAGCAGGATGGAAAAGATGCAGTTGGAAAGAGATGACAAATAGGATGGAAAGGGAGGATGGAGAGAGAAAAGAACGAGATAGGAAGAAAGCGAAAAAAGAAGGAGAAGCAAAGAAGAGAGGCAAGAAGTAGATAAGGAGTAAAGGAAATAACGCTACGTTCCAGACACCTCATAAGAGGAGATTCTTCCAACTTCCTACTAGAAAAAGGACAACGTAACGCCACTCGAGTTCACATGTACCTTCATGAGGTGTAGAGATCTGAAGTCATACAACAATGGCAGCACCCATGGAGGCACACATTTTAAATGGTAAACAGCCAACTGAAAGGCTTAGATAGTTTTTCTGGCATCACATTAAAATAAAACATAATATCATATTGTCAAACCTGTTGTCAAGCCGTTGTCAAACCTATGTTATTTGTTTGCTAGTTAGGGTACAATTGAGGGTACAAGTGAGTTTTTCACCGGCAGTCTTTGGCGTGGTGCATCTGAAACACTTGGAGGTCAAAAGTTGGAAATTTGTGACTGGAACGCAGCAGTCAAAAAGAAGAGGAGAGGGAAGGAAAGAAAGAAGGGAGGAGGGAAGGAAGCCAAAGCTGAAGCTTCCATATATCTGATGTATTTGATCAGGGTGGCTGGACTTGTCAGCCAGTCTTACCTCGGAGGTTGAGAACATGTGTGACTCGGTGCGGTAGATCCCGATGGGTATCTCAGCACTGGAGGAACACAGCTTCTGGAACAGTCTGCCGTAAGTCCTGATCCACAGATCCTCCTCCGTTACCTTCATCTGAGGAGAGAGAACCAGGGACGAGTCAGTGCACATCAACATACAACAGACCGCTAAGACCTAACATATGCTCATTTGCTCTAATTTACAAATCGCTAGCGCAGAGAGATAGACGTTCCTACTCACAGCACACAGATAGCCGGAGCCCGGCGTGGTGTCCAGACCAAGAAGCAGCCTCGCAATAGGGATCATATAGTCCTTAACAAACGACTGTCAAAGGGGAGAGAATGGCTACAGTGAGGAAATCAGCAATATGAAGAAAGTAAATAAGATACAACTGATTTATTGGTTCTATACAGGCCCTTTGTTAAAGTAAACATCCATCCTTAGATACTCGTACACTGTGATATATCTGTGATGTTCAGTGCACTCCGGGAGTTATTCTGTGATGAAGTGTTGTAATTTTTTGGCGTACCCACTTTACCACGCACTTCACCACAATCTGTCTTGTCTACTTATGCTTACGTAAACGATTTTCTATATTTTCCAGAATGACTTTCAACAACCTGCAGAGAATGGGCAGCTGCTCTATGCAGTAGTGGGTTGTACATATAGGTGAAGAACATAATAGGAGCAAGAGAGCAAGAGTTTTTCCAATGCAAAAAAAGAAAAAAAAAAGAATTGTGCCTCTTACTCAAAATGTGTTTTGTGGCTGTACTGCATTCTGGTCTATTGAGGCAAATGTCTGTGGAGTAACTGGTGTCTTTCTCCCTGTATTGTTGAACATCAGTGCAAAATGGAGAGTCTAGGAAGAAGCCCTTGAACTCACAACAAACCTGACATTTAACACTGGTGTTTTAGATAGCTGAAAAATTTCCTGCTCCCAGACTCCACTGTAAGTGTAAAATATCTTGACATGATGATATTGTTGGCCAGTTATTGTTGGGAATCAGAAATACACCACCCAGCAACAAAACAAGCCCAGAATACAAGATAAAGTTTTATGGTGGATTTTTCCTTTAAAAAATGGATATTGGCCACCACTGATATCATAGAGGTTCTTTCCTAGCCACAGCTACATGAAAACAATAAAACTTGCACATTTTATTTATTTATTTATTTTGTGAATATATTCTTCTTTTAAAGTCCTTATGTATCACTGAGCTTCCCCTGCCACTGCACAGTTAATGCTAACCCACCTAAAAGGATTTCATTAGTCTGGGTGTCAATGGAGAATGGAGAAAGATACTTTAAAAATATTGCCCGCTTCAGTCTAAAAACACTGGTGCCAGAATTGGCCTCCAAAAACATTTATGGTCAAACATTAGTTGCAACTACATTCTTTCTTTGATTTGGTCTGCAGCAGCTGACTGGCCAAATCATCCTTAATCACAGTATACATGTTAAGCCCACAGTTATCTTTCCTCCCCCTGTGATGACCCCTGATAAGCTCCAGAGGTTAATCTCTGTTGACCCACCTGATACAGCAGTGTATCCAGCATGCTGATACTGAACACCCGGCCCGCAGCGAACGGCAGGCGGAACATGAAGGCCAGGTTGGAGCCCTTATCACGCTCTATCTGTAGGGGGGAATAAAAAGAAAGTTGAGATACAGAGGAGACAATTTATGTTTGTACTTTATGTTTGCTGAACTGCTGCTCTTTTGTTCCATCTTGAAACGTAATCGGGAAAAGATTTTAAACTTCTGAAAGTCACAAAGATTGACTTGGTGACTTGGTTAAGAGACGTGACTTCCTCACCTTCTCCAGCTTGGAGAGAGCTAATGAGTAGCAGTCCTTAGCTCTGAACTGCATGAACCTCATGTTGGATGGGTGTGTGAGCTCAGTGATGATACTGAGACTGGGGAACAGTCTGAGAGAGAGAGAGAGAGAGAGAAAAAAGGAGAGCGAGAGAGAGAGAGAGGTGAGGAGGGAGGGAAGGACAACAGAAAGCAGAGAGATTAAAAGCTTTGTGCTTTGGGTAAGACCAAGGGCAGCAATGATACATTTGCTTAATTTTGGTTGTTAAATAAAAGAGTATTCCAGAGCTTTGTCCGTGGTAGTTTGTCTTTGAAAGACTTTGCCAATGAACTAATTCTCCACTCTGGCAAACTCTAAAAACTTGCCTTTGCTTTGCAGCGTCATTCTAACAGACTGATCAACTGGAGCTGATGGGCCATTAATCTGATCAATGCCAGCGCCAGGGAAATGAAATCAAGACGTCACCTTGAAAGCTCACTATATGTTCCTACACAACAATGAAGATCTCTCTCTGCAGTTTGTTACCTGAACATGGTCTGGACGTTAACGATGGTCTTGGCGTCTGCCATGTAGTCCTCCTCGGCGCTCATGGTGCTCTCCTTGTCCACCACCACCAAGTTGTCAGCGTAGATGATGCCGCACTGGAGCAGGTTGTCCAAGCTGGCCAGTTAAAAAAAACAAAAAAAACAGCAGTGCTATTATCATATTTCATCCTTTAATAATACTTTGTTAAGACATCAAAGGAAAAATACACCCTTTGATATTCTAACACTGTTACAACATCAAACTGTGGTGTTCGGCACATTCCAGGAGTTATTTAAGTGTTGCAGTTGACTTTTTTCAGCAACACCCTCAACCTGCCTTTTACTGCACTTTATGTGATTTCCTAAATTTCCCAGGGTCACTTGTGACAAGCCCCAGGTAATGGGCATGAACCTGACACATTCAGCCGTGGGTAACGTGTAGGTGGTGAGAGTGAGAGAGCTAGCAGAGCGAGGATTTTTCCATTTGAGAAAGTCACGACCCTTCCTCAAAACATAATGTCTTGTAGCTGCATTGCGTTGTGGTCGACAGTGGGTGCAGAAATTGGTATATTGGTATGATTTTAGAATGTTGGTGGGAAATTGCCGGTCTAGAAAGAAACCCTTTAAATTGCTCTGGCACTGAAAAGTTCATTGTTATTTGAAATAAACAGATTTTTTAACACAGTTTACACGCCTTTAATCAGATGATGAAAGATGCTTTTCTGATTCTTGGCACTAAATACATGATGGAATAGGGGGGAAAAGTAATTGAAATACACATTTTCATTGACGGGAAATGAGTTAATTAATCTGATGAGTACATTTTTTCTCATTCAAGCACTTACTTATCAATGGTGCCAGCCATGAAATAAACCATTGGGAAGCAGCAAATGGCCTCCAGGAAGTGGTTGTCAGGCCTGTTGGAAACAGGAAACATCAAGGATTAGCATCCCACACTAATTAGCTACTGACATAACACTGCTGAGGTATTTCCTGAAATTTATGAGATTTGTACGGTAGGGCAGATGTGTACTCTAGTAATTGTTGTTTTTAAAGCGATGTGAAGGAAATATGTTTTTAATTCCTCATGGAGAGGGAGGATTTTAACAGTTGCTATGGAAACCCTTGAGGGGTTAGCTTAGCCAGGGTTCTCTTGGCTCCCTGTCTGTTTTTTTTTTTTTGTTTTAATCTGTGTCAGTTTCCCTGGAGAGACAGCCCATGTTAATGAAACCCACAGTAATTTAAAGCAGAAAAAGGTGCAGACTACTTGTTTTTTTTCTTTCATGCTCTCTCTGTCTTTCTCCTGTAACACACACACACACACACACACACACACACACATAAATGCACACACTGACAAACACACACATATGTACACATTTATCCATTTCTTTACATTCACTGCACGTCCATTTTATTCTTCTGCAGTGAGGATTGCTTTTTATGAATAATTCAAAACAATTTTTTCTTTATCCTGGGTCCAAATTAACCCATAGTTCCAGGTATAATTATCCACTCTGCCGAAAGCAATTCTGGCACGTCTTAAGCTTGTACATATTAAAGCACCAAGTCATTTTCAAACTCTGTCTCACAATGAAATAATGAGCTAATCTTGGAACTTCAAGCATTGCATTCGTTTAAGCATTCTAGCCTAGCTGCATGTCTACGTGAACCAAAGTAAATCTAATAAATCCAAATCGAGGTCATATATGCAGAGTAGTCTTGCGTCAGAAAACATTTCAGGTAGTATATATGTTGGTAACTGCTGCATAAAAGACAGCACTGGATACTTAAGCGGTATTGCATCACCGTCATACCCATAATCACAATAAAAACAACGTATTATTGCTACATCAGATCATGTCACTGCTGGTCTAGACCCAGGTTCTGCATGCTGGGTTGGAATGGAAGATGTGCAGCCTTACGGATAGTCCAGCAGCAGCACTATTGGGTTGAGCTCCTTCCTGGGCCGGTAGTAGGCTCGCAGAGGGACAATGAAGTTGTAGAGGCCGTTCCCCGCTGTTTCGGCAGACACTATAATCAGCTTATTCTTGAAACCGTACGCCTTGGCGTCCTCAAAGCTGCTATGCATGCAGCCCTGGATGGAGACACATAATTCAACAGTCAGGTTTCGGTCGAGCTGAGTTCCACTGATCCTTTTATGTTTTACCTTCTTATTTTTACAGCTATGCAGTGTCAGATACGGAAAATGCATGATGTAACTGTGACAGGGCAGATGTATGGCAGATGTATTTTTTTGTGGTATGTGAACTCACCTTGTCTAGGCGAAGGCAGCAGAACGGGGCTTTCTGTGGTAGGAGATGGCACAGGGTTGGAGAGCTGCCAATGTAGGGCGAGTTGGGGGGGTAGCCCTTCACGAAACTGACAGGAAATAAAGGAAAAGACAAACTCTCAGTCAGAGGCTTCCAAGAAAAGAAATACCTAGCTTTAGCAATACTGTATTTTATTACTGTCAATATCAGACCGATGTTGACGTTTTATTGAATTTCCAATATCGGCCAGTCATCTCTGATTGGATTGTTTTCTTCTTTGACCACAGCAAATAAAATGAGTCTGTATAATCTGCAAAACTTATTTCCTAAACTTTCTTTGAACAGACTGTAAATCTGAGGGTATTGATTAAAGATTCAAGAGCACAGTTTAGAAATCCAAGTGTATGGTTTACAAACCTGAAGGTATGGTTTATTGAACTGTGCATAAAAAAATGTAAACTGAGAATACAGATTTGCATATAGATTAAGTTTTAAAATCTATATGCAAGTGTGACCAAGTGTGGTCCCTGTCACCCAAGGGAAGATTTGTAGAAGGAGCTGCTAACCACCTAAAAAAATCATTCATATAAATGAGTGAGTTTGTGAAGCGATGGTATTAATGCTGTTTCCACCCTGCCAATAAAGCAGTTCTGGGAGTAACACTGACTCCTGGTGATTTTAGGGAATTGCTTCAGCGTGAAATTGTCATTATTTTACAGAACTGCATATCAGCACATTATACCTGAAGCCGCTTGGCACTCTCAAATTATCCCTATTCTCCTAAATGCACTCATGTTTGTGACACTTAAGGACTCATAACTGCTGTAACTACTTTTACCACCATAACACTTTGTTTGCTTTGAATGTGCACTTGCAGTGTGTTTCATCCTGTTTTGTTCTGCACCTACTGTGTCATGTTTCAGCAGCGTATGACAGTAAAAAAAAATTCTAATTCTGACTTTGTAGAATCAAAGCATCTAAAAACCTATTCATGCTCATTACCACATGGTGGCACTGTTGCACCTCACGTTCTCTGCCATCTGCCTCCTGCACCCAACTGGCCCTGTCTCCCTGAGCACTGCGTCTCACATCCCTCAAAGCAGAGAAACTACTGGAGCGTCATGGGGCAGAGGGCTTCAACAGAACCTCAGAGGTTAGCAGGGCTGCGTTATGTCCCACTTTATAAGAGCCATTGGTGTCTCAGTCTAACCGGGTGCTGTTAAGACTGGCTTGTATGGACGGAGGTAGAAACTGTGACATCGCCAGTGGCACAGGCATACAATTTGTGCTGAGCTGTCCCCGATCTGATGTAACAGACCAGAGAGAGAGAGAAAAGAGCGACAGAGAGAAGAAAGAGAACAAAAAGAAAGGAGTGGAGGAATAAAATGCTTCTTGCCCCGCTGAACTACAAGGGTGATTATATTAAATTTCATGCCTTTTGTCCTATTTAAGACACATTTTGACAATATTTATGACTGATTTCTGGATAAATTATCTCACTTTTAATTAAATAAGCATTTCAGGTAACTAAAAATGTAAGTACTATTTATTTGGTCCAGTGAAGAGGTAAGGATCAGGTGGGAACAGGGTAGTTATGAACTATATGATTCTATGAACTGTTATATATTATCATGTTATATAGTGTACCATATTTATAGTTTTTGTTGAAGTCAGATAACAAGGTAAGTGATTAGGTAGTACATGAATTCTCCCATAATGTTGCCCACAACATATCAGACAGCTAAGCAATACGTTTTTCTTGGTTTTGTCTCTCTATAGCTACGTATGACAGGTAAGTTTAAATGAGTTGGGTTTATCTATAATAAGAATTTTCCATATAGATAAGTGTAGCAGGTGAGTATGAAGTCATTATTCTATCCAGTGTTAGGCTTAAAATTTCATAAACATTCACTTTGATGCAGAGAAATTTGACTCATTTTGGAAAAAAAAGAAGAAAGAGATTTAATAAGAATAATAACCTATATTAAACCAGGCTAAGTCTCGTTGAGACTGATAGAATGGATAAATGAAATTGGATACAATTTTTACATTGAAATTAAGACATTATAAATTCAGGTTTTAGACTTTTTAATAACTTTTAAGGCCTAGTGTATTTTAAATTGAATTTGAGACATTTAAAGACTTTTAATGGAAGTGTAGACACCTTGACTCCAGTCATGACAGCCACCAGTCTGGCTCAGTGACAGATGCGGGGCGAGCGGTGTTGATGCATGTCAGGTCATCCTCCATGAGCATTAATTCTCAAGAGGAAAGTGCTGACCTCTCTGTCATCATACACATATATCACAGCCACATCCACACCCTGAAGCGTCACGACACACTGATTACATCGTCCATTCAAACTGCATCCATCTCACTTCTGACACATGAAGAAGAAGATGGGCCTGTCCATTCAAGTATACTTTGTATGCATCATAGAGACATTTATGTCATTTTAAAACTACTGATCTGCCCATTGTAACCTTATCAAAATCAGGACATACTATAGACTTCAATACCATCAAACCCATTTGAGTCGACACCCTCTCAGCTTCTTCTCCTTGCTCTCTACCTACAGCTCCAATTGGATATTTACTCTGAGCCCACGGAGCCCTCCTCGTCTGATTGGTTGGTCTCATCCTCTGACTGGTCGCTGAGCAGGTCGCAGGGCAGGATAGCGGAGGAGTCGGCAATTTCGAGGACGGGTGCGATGCTGGGCCTGCGGCTCCCAGCTCCGTTCTCTGTCGGCAAGGTCAGCTTGCCGCTATCCTCGGGAGGGTCTGGGTTCTGCAGATCTATGGCCACTGTGCCTGGAAATTAAAAGGGAGGGTTAAGATTCTGATGTGGCAACCCTTAACGCTGTGATGTGATGAATGTGTTTTTCCCTGAAATTATCAAGCTCTTAAGAAACACTAGAAACATTAGGGCTGAATGATATGGTAAAAAAATTGCAGTTACTTTGACAGATATTGAGATTGCAATATTATTCACACATTTAGTGGGGATGATTATTTTTGCATCATAATTTTCATTTTCCCTGAATAACAAACAAAATGATGATGAGTTTTCTCCCTGGGATCTGTACCAAACAATCAGGTTTTCTTAAATTTGGGAGAATACAATTTGCAGGCCTGGGCATGTCTGTGGCAGAACCATGCCTCATTTATAATGCTCTTTTGTCACACATTTTACCTTTATAAAAAAAAATTGCAGCTCCTGTGATTTGGATATTACATTTGGTGGTATTGTGATTAATATTATTTCGATTAATTGTTCAGCCCTAAAGGAAGCTAGGATGAAAAACATTTTGAGAAGGATTCTAGCATGCTCTTTGTAGCATTGTAGTGTATTTTCATACTGGACACAAGTTAACATCTTCATCACCATCATCATCATCATCCTACAGTAGCCCCACAAACCAGCATCTCCTTGAGCTGAGCTGTTTGACCTTGAGGAGAAAAGGCATTGCTCTCTGCAGCCTAACCTCACTGTACTCAAGGGCTAAGACTATTAGCATACAGACAATATTGGCACTGTGCCAATGTAAATATTTTATATGTGACACACATCAATAATATTGACAGGATATATGTATACAAATACATATATCATTTTTATCAGAATGAAAATAGATTGCTTAACACAGAGAAAAGAATAAAATAATAAATAAGATGTGTTACTTAAATGATAATAAAATAAATATCTTGTATTTTGTACTGTAAAATATGAAAACCTCCATGGAAAATTTAGTCAGTAACATAAAGTGATGTATCATGCACAAACTTACCATATGAAGTGGCCTGATCAACTTTCACAGGTCAAAGAAAAAGCACAACACAATAATGTCAGCCAAGAAAGAAAAAAAAAGCATGTAAGAAACCATGCACAACAGTCAGCAAAAAGCATACAGCATCCCCACAGCAGCCACTATTCACAAAATGTTCAGTAAGTCTGAGTGTGATTCAGAGCCCTCTAGAGAGTAAACAAACAAAAAAAAAATCTATTTTCTCTTCTTGCATGGAAACCCTTCCAAACAATCACCTAATGGGCCTCTGCCTGCAACCGGAGTCATTCATCATCCCATTACAAACATCACCTTCCAATCTTCTGCCTTCGTCTCCTGCCTCCTCTCTTTACCACTTTCCCTACTTCTGCCCAACCCACTCCGTTTCTCCGCCTCTGGCTCCCCGTCTCACCCATGCTGGCGATGATGCTGTGCACGGGCAGCCTGGAGGGGGCGTCGTACAGGCCGGAGACGGGCAGACCCTTGTTGTGCTTCTCCTCCTGCTTGAAGATGAAGGCCGAGTTCTCCTCCTTGGTGATGTTGATGTAGTAGCAGGTGTCGGTGGCGGCCATGATGTGGCGGGGGCCGGGATTCAGGAGGATGCTCTTGTTGTCCTCCCTTTTCACCCCGATCAGACACACACCGTACCTGGGAGGTATGGGAGAGAGTGTTGTTGGAAACTCTGCTGTTTGGCTATTACAGTATAGTTAAAAACTTGACAACAGCAATAAAAAATGAGGCTTTCTACTGCTCCCATAGCATAGTATAAAAGCAAGGTGGAAAAACAGCCTTAGCTTATAAATAAGCTGGGTTTCTAGCTCTCAGACATTAATATGACTGTAATGTCAAGTCACTGTGAGAGAAAACAAATTAAGTTAGTGGAAGTGCAGCGGCGTTACTAACTTTTTATGTGCATGGAAGGAAGCGTAAGTGAAGCTTTTTCCATCATACTCCCCAAAAAACTTGCTGTCACACAGGCGGATGTGGTAGACCTCGTTTCCTGAGCAGCGTCCGTACGTCCTCTGCCACTGCTCCGGTGACATTTGTCCCTCTCTGCAACAGCAGCATGAGAACAGTTACCCCTTGAATTTCTTAAGCTGTGCACAGTTTTAGTCCTCTAACATGAACGAATGGACGGCTGCCCTGTCCTGAAGGCAGAATTGTAGATCTAAGATGAAGAAACAATTTTAGTTTAGATATCAGCTGAATTTTCAGTTGAATGCAATTTTGCCATCTTTTTATTTATGAAACCTTTATTGCCCTGTGGGTCAAGCTGCATTAAAACTAAGGGCACTTTCACACTAACAGTTTGCTTGCTTTGGTCCGATTCAAGCATGAAGTTGATACTTTGTTGTATTTTCCATTAGGTCTGGTCAGTGTTCACAAGCCCCTGTGTTAAGCAAGCAAAACTTGTAATCAAACAACATGGCTGGAACAGGTCATTCATCTATTGGACAGAAAGTTTATGAGAGAAACTCCAGCGGCTGACCACGGCATACTGCGCCAAGCGAGCAATACTGGAACAACTGAGCAACAGCAGCATAACAAGACAGGCCTCGAGATTTTTAAGTTTCCACAAGCAATCGTGAAATGTTCTCGTCAGCCAATATTTCTGGGGGAGTCTTCACCTCGTTCTTTCTCCACATCGGTCCAAAAGTAATTTTGACAGCACTTGCAGCTCTGTCTGGCAGCTTCAGGTGTCAACATCCACTTTCAGCCCCTAATGCACTTTATTTTGGTTCACTTCCTACAGTTAGGTTGCATAACATTCTCACTCGTGCAGAACCATACCATGGTTCACTTGGAACCAGACTGAGTCCTGAATTTTCAGGCGGACTATAGTTAACTTGTTTGGTCTGGACCAGAGTTTGAATGCAAACGAACCCAACTACCAGAGTAAACACGCCATAGTTCAATTAAAACAGACCAAAAAGGACAGAAAGGAGAGGTCCGTAAACCAAATCTAACTTGATTTGCAACTCACTGGCTGCCCTATGACTAACAGATCCATCTAACCCAAACAAATCACCACTGACCTTTCAAAACCATGCTCTCCCCAACCTCCTAAATTTGTATCTTAAAGAGACGATGAAACAGAAACAGCCATAAGGTCATTGTAGCTCAGCAGTTTAGCGGCTTCACAACTTTTAATCAATTTGATGATCTATAAATCAGCACCTGCCAATGAGCTGTTCCTGCACCTGCCACTTACACAGCCCTGAGCCGGTCCAAGTCTCTATAAAGGAAATTAAAATGGACACCCTGTATTGGGCTATGGATATTGAAGCGAAGATAAGTGGTCTCCTTGCGCAGAATGTGAAAAGCAACTCCAGATTTACAGCAAGGAACAATGCAGTGTTTACTACAGTGCTTTCACCAGAGATTCATTTACGTGCCCCTTTGCATAGTGACAAGTTTCCATATTGTTGTGGGTGTAGTGCTGGAAGTAAAAACCATCTACAGTCTGTACAACTGTTAAACACTGCTGCAGGGGCATCAATCATCTCCCTCTAATATCAGCCATGATGCTTGATAGAGGCACTTTCCATGGGTGCGAGAAAATAAGAAGACATTGATGATTTACTGACTGTGCAGACTAATTAGGAAGATCAGAGTTTAAGGCGCAAGAAACATTTCTCAGAGGCAGAGCTGCTCTGGAGGCCAAAATGTTCCAGTTAAACCACAAGAGGCAGAGCCAAATAACCACAGTTTTGTATGCAGACATATATTATATTAGACTGAATCATTGTGAAAAAAAAGCCGTAAGAAAGGAGGAAGTAACATTATAAAGTGTAGCTCTCCTGCCACTAACAGAAAAATGCAATCAGTCCATACTAAATAATCTAGATTAGTTTAGCTGACCTTCCCAGCTCATACTAGTCTGTATTTACGTATCTAAGATAATCAGTTTAACTCAGCCAGTGGGATTATTTCTGACTCCAGAGCAGCTCTGGCCCTAAAAAATGTGCAACAGAAATGTCAACCTGCCAAAATTGAAATTCCTTTACTCAACAAGTTCAATAAATATACAGACATTTATTTTGGTGACATTGGTGCAGACATATAGTCATCTCACACTTGACAAAATTACAAATTACATCAGTACATGCGGGAACACACACTGGCACAGGGACAACAGGGCCTCAGGCTTATCACTGTCCATATCACCACTCTGAATAAATGTCAATATTAATCAATTTAACTGAGTGAATGTGTACTCACTGTCCTCTGGAGGTGTGAACCAGGAGTGTGACCAAGGTGGATGTGGCTGGACACACACAGTTCAGCGCCAACATGGCATATTTGAACTCCTCCTCACACACGACATGATCTAGTTTCGAAAAAATTGTACAATCAGAAGAGTCAAAGTAAGAAAGGATAAAGACAATGGCTGCGCTTGTGTGGGCGTCACAATGACAGGGAGAGTTTGCAGGAGAAAAAGCAGAGAGAAAAAACATAACAGATCATCATCTCAAACTTACCAGCAAACTTTACATGGAACTTGTTTTCGGGTTTGAGAATCTGGACGTAGAGGGGGCAGTTTGGGGCAAAGTCCTTTGCAGCCCAAGCTCTCAAAATAGTCTGGTGGTCCTGTTGGGAGAAGAAGACCTGAACCAGCGCACTAGCTCCAACTCATCCAGTGATGCTGTCGCTCAGATATGAATGCAATCTGATTTTTATGGACCTTGAAGATTACCTCGGAGATGCACTGTTCTCTCAATCCTCAATATCAATTTCAATAGAATCGCAATATCATCTGAATGACTCCCTCACTCTCAGCTAATTTGCAAAGGATGCAGAGTGTGGAAGAGAAATTGCTCCATTGGAGTTCACTGATGCAATCTTATGGAGCGAGGGTTCATATTGGAATCATGTGAGCAGAAATTAAGGCTAGAAGCAACAAAACGTTTGTTGGTGTGACTCACGGCGGCAGTTCGGTCCACCTCGTTCCTGCTGCTGAGGATGAAGCAGGCCTCGGCGTCGTCCATCCTTACGGTTTGAGAGAGACAGAGAAGGATGAGGAAGAAGAGAGAGGGATGAGAGAAAGGCAGGGATGATGATGGGGAAGTAGGCATTCAATCATCCATCAAATTAATTGTTCATGTATACTATAGAGAGATGATAAGCAGGGATCAGTCCTAATGTGCCATGAAAGTGGCTGAAAAGGATAACATCGTCACTCTAGCATGAAAACAATCTGTCTTTGCTTGAAATTGGACAGCGGTGCCCTCAGCAAGACAAGGGCACAGAGGTTTCCTTTTTTGTCTCTGACGTTCTGCGGACTAGGAGAAAACCACAAACTCCTGATGCAAGTTGTAAGGATTAAGGATTACAAGAAAATCCATTAACATAACAAGCTCGATGTGTTCTCGAGGATTTCCTGGCTGGGTGATTTTTGTTTATTGAATTTCAACGCGTGAAATTGCCACCGCGTTTTATCACCTGCACAAATGCTGCACGACGAAAAAGTTGCACACGCTAAAGGGAGGGGATAAACTCCTGGAGAAATCTGACTGATTTCACGCCATCATGTGTTGGTCAGAAATGGTCAGGCGCCATTTCACAGTCATCACATTCACCTCTCTCCGACGGGCAATATAAAGCTAACAGGGAGCAATAAAATCCCACCAAGCTACAATGAAAAATATCAGACCAACACCAGTTTTGACAGGTCAGTAAAAATATTAATACTAATAGGCCAGCACATTATTATTGCTATGTGATCTCCTGCTACTATCCCTGTTGCTGCAAACGTATTTGGGCTTTTTTGCGACTGGATTAGCAGTGGACAGTGAAATCCCATTACACGATGAGCAAGCAGAGGAAAGCCAAGTGCATTTGTAAATATCTTCTAAACCCTCTACCCTGACTTCAGTGACTCTGATTTGCCAGTTGAAGAGTTACACTTCATATTTACATGTTAGGCATTTAGCTTGTCCCAAACTATGTGTAATGAGTAAAACAAAGATCCTTGTGTGAGATTCAATCCCCAAGTCTTCCTTCTGACCTTCCTGATTTAAGAACACAACACAAACACAGGGCCTGGATTCTGTCCAAAAATTTACTTAGGCCACTCAGTCATTTCATATGAGTGCATTAAAAGCTGAGTGTGTGATTAACATATTGACAGCTGGGAAGCAGGTGCTGAAGGAGTATTTGCATCTGCATTAGAGCTTGAGACCCGCACCCGACGAGACCCGACTGTTTGGTCAGGTTGGGTTTAGCCTGTCTAAATGCCACTCACTTGGCCCTCATGAGGTCCTGGTCTTTGAGGGCGGATCCTTGGAGGTAGATGACCCTCTGGGACCACAGAGGGATCTGGAGGATACGACGAACCTGGATGTCCATCTCTGCAGGACACAGGATCACCACATAGTAGTCCTGCAGCGCAGAGGCACATGAATTCAATCAAATTATGTTTACTTGAGTTTATACTATACTTGTTTGCACATATGCTGTGTGAAGCCTGCTACTTGTGTGGCACTTTAAGATATGTTTATGTTTTGCTGAAAAGTTGAATTGAATTGAAAAATATACAGAAGCATTGGTAGCCATTGTAGAAGTCCCTTTTTATACCTCTATTCTATATCTGTCCCACAGTAATACTGCAGGCAGTCCTTTATTACCAGTTAGTGCTTTTCAACACAAAACTATAGTATCTTTGACCCAGATAATTTAAAAAGCATTCCTGCGCAGATGGCTGAAAAAAAGCTCAAAATCAGCCCCTGACTCTTTCTGTCAGAAAGCTCTTCAGGCCCGTCCCTAACTTTAATGTTTTTTCCTGACTGAGAGATCTGACAGAAAGCATCAACAACCTGAAAAAGAGAGCAAAACTTGATTTTTCCAAATGACTCCGTTTGGGGTTTAAGGAACTGAAAGCACAGCAATAGTTCAGCAAAGCCTGCAGTAAAAAAGTGGGTCTCCAAATTTAAAGTTACAGCCCTGCTGTTGATGAGATAGACCAATATCGGCATTTTGTGGTGGTCCTGTGATTACACTGTACCTGCAGTCTGGGGTGAGCGTAGAACTCATTGAGGAAATCCATTAGCAGGTCTATCTTCAGCGAGCTGACGCACAGCACCACATGCTTCTCAGTCTGAGCACGATGTCGACTGTAGTTTCCTCCTGACTTCTGGCTCTCCATCCACAGGTAGGCTAGTTCTTCAAACTGACAAAACAACAACAGGATTAGCAGGGTGCCACAAGCGACTGATAGAGATGGATGTGGTCTTTGGACACAGATCGTAAAAGCATAGCAGTGAAAACTACTGACGCGGTAGTTCTCCTGTAGCAGAGCCTCATTAAAGCATTTCTTTTTGTCAGCTAATTTGCTCTGCAGGGGCACAACACACACATCATCTGATCTAGAACATGCCTGTGATCTCCATCAATGAGTTAACACCGTGAAGAGGTGGATATATCATGCAGTCAGTGTTTGTGTTTTCTTTCAGTGAGCCAGCATGGCTTGGCCTAAATTCTAATTAAGATTCATAGACTGTCGCTATGGTTGAAAACCCCAGAAAATGGAAAGCAGCTTATTACATTATTATTTATGGTCAGCCTGTATTGGCTGCAAGAAAATATGCCCTTTAATGTTTGATGATAATCTAAACTAGGTCACAACTAGATGTAGAACACCAAAAAATCAGTAATTATGCAAAAAACAAAACAAACAAAAAATAAATCCATATGGCAACTGAATACTAAGCCTCTTCAGTAAAGGATTATTTCCCTCAAATGCAAAATGACTAGATCTATTGTTATGCCTTAATGTAAGATAGAGTAAATCTCTCTCAACCGCTGCTGTAGTAGGATGCACTTAGAGAGTGTAGCACCATCCTTTTTAACCCTTTTCTCACAGAGAGAGTTCATTGAGTACAAACGCTCTGTTTAAAGCTTAAAACACCTTGCTTCAAACACACACAACCACAGTCATCTTAATAGCCCTTTTTGATAACCCAAACTTTCCATAATCTGGGACTTTTCAGAACCCATGAAGCTCTGGGATTGTTTTTTGTTCCTGTTTTGACTGTATGAAAGACCATGAACGATATGAAGTGTGTCACAAGAAAACCTTTCAATACATTTTTTCATTTCTGATAGCCGAGCCGAGCTCCCACTGAATATTTTCTTCTCCTCAAATACTGATAAAGGCGTGCACCTCTTGATTTGTCCATTGTTTTGTCGTTAGTTTTTGCAGGTTGTTGTTTGGCACGTTTAATGGCTGTGTTGTGCTGCATGATAGCGCATGATTACAGAACTGTCGTCATGTCGATGCTTGAGCAATCAAGTCCGACAGCACTGCCAGCTCCTCCTAAAGATTCTCCTAAAGACTCAGATTTCAGCATCACCTCCCAAGCAGGGTTGCAATTAGGTTCTGGGAACTTTAGCAGAACCGTGCTGCAGCCTATGGACACGATTCCCGAATCCGTGAAATTGGCTTCACGGGACGGCACGCCTCGCTGAGTTCTCACAGTTGAAAAGGGCTGTAATTGGCCACTGAGAAGCTCCTCTGGAACAGCCAGCAGTTAAGTGCCTCACTAAGGTCTCCTCAGTGATAACTGTTGAGGGAAGTGAGACTAGCAGGAGAATCACTTTCCCTGAGCTGATTTCAACCGCTGACCTTCCCTTCACAAGCCTGGCTCTATAATCTCTAGGTTAATGGTTTCCAAGCAAAATTATAATCCAAAAACTATCCTTATACATCCTCTTGTGATCATTTCTAGCAAGGGAAATAATAGTGAAATTAATCTATAAATAGGTTAATACACTCATTTTGCTAGAGAGACCCTGGAACCCAAACAAGGAGCCTCTGCGCTCCCAGAATCCACTTTGGGAGCCGCTGCTTTACATTACTGCAGCTCCATTACCTGCAGTGGGAGAACCACCAGGGCCACACAAATGAGGATGACCACCAGCAGCTGGGAGGGCCAGATCTGCGGCGTGACGTCCCCGTAGCCCACGGTGGAGAAGGTGACGATGCAGAAATAAAGCGAGTCGAACAGAGTCAAGTTCTTCCCAGCCCTCTCTAGGTGCTGTATCCCACACGCCCTGCGGAGAGACGACGGATTAATACAACAGTTTGATGGCTGTATATCTGACGTCTCTACATCATGCTGAAATTTATTCTCAGACAGACTGTCACCCGAGGATAAAGATTATTGCAAGTTAGATGGCGTGGCCCCGCTGGAGTCCCATGAGGTGATTTATTTAGTAAAGGGAATCTGTTTCATGATTAAGATGCTGCCTGGTGAACTGGATATCAAAATCCAATTTACTCAAGATCAAAGGGCACCAAAATCAATACAGGCTTAGGCTACTGATTAGTATCAGTCATTTGGAATGACACTATTGATTGCTCTTTTGGTTCCACCTTACCACCTGTGTTAATTCATTTGTTTGTTCCAGTGCGAGGTTGGCCAACTAATGAAGCCCTGGAGCGAGGAGAAGGGAGGATGGGTGACAAGATGAGGGGAGAAGTTGGGTGCTGGGTGGTGATCATTAATGAATGAAAAACATATGTCCTTTCCCTTTTTAATTTTAAATACTAAAAACAAATCTAACTAGGCTAGCTTTGCCACACCTCTGAAAGCCTGGCTTCACAATCCACCGGCTTCATAATATTAGCTGCTTCATCTCTTACCTCTTGCGTTTGTCACTGGACTTTAGTTCAATGTTACTCAGTGGCGAAAAAATGCTCCTACTGAGGTTTTACTGTGAGATTATTTCTGTATATACAGTGTCCCTTTACCTGAAACCCCAATTTGTACTATTACAATCAGACAAGCAATCTGGTCACTTTATCTGTTTCTCTGTGTTCTTCTATGCTTTAAAAAATAAATAAATTTATATATTACACTGTAAAAAAAAAACACTTTTTTCATACCATTCAGTTAATACTATTATTATTATTAGTAGTAGTAGTAGTAGTAGTAGTAGTAGTAGTAGTAGTAGTACCAAAGTCCTTTATCACAGCAGCCATTCTGACATGAAATAACAGGGTAAAGACAGGTGTTACTAATGACATTAATTTAGGTCCTGGTACACTTAACTGTACCAGAGCCTTTCTAGTGACAACAGCAGGGCTCTGGCTCTGTCAGACCTAAATTGAACAGAACCTTAATTAATGTCATTAGTAAGACCTGTGTTTGCCTGCTATTTCATGTCGAAATGTGATGAGATGAAAGCCTCTATGACAGGGACAAGTTCCTGTGAGCGATGTCAGGAGCAGAGGGTCACTCACCCGGTGAAAACCAGACACAGTAAGGTGCAGATGAGGATGAACACCTGGTTGAACATGGCAGAGTGGGTCCTCTGGATGGCACGATGAAAGTCATTCTGGAGGCAGGAAAAAAGAGTTACATTAGGCAGATACAGAAACAACAGATGGATCTAATTATCTATGATTATTTACACGTAATAGCAGGTTTTTCATTAACATAATAATGCAAACTAAACTGATTCCCAAAGTGGGAGTAACAGATTACATTTACTTCCATTACCGTAATTACCTTGCTTGTTTGTGCACTTGTATTTTCTTCAGTGTTTAACTTAAACTGTGACGACAGGACTGCACCTCACTACCTTTTTTAAACACATCCATTACTGAGTGCAAATTTTCCAGTCTTGCATCAGACCCTGGTTAATTTATGAAACAAGGTTAGAGAAAGTCGGTGACTGTCATCAGACGGAAACCCATGGGATTGAAGAAGAGTCCGCACAGAAATCAGCATTCACATACCTCTAAAATACTGCTGCCTCTTGCTTCATTCCTTTCACGTACAAAGTAATAATCTGCAGCTTTGACTTACAGAGATGAGAAATGTCCATTTTGCTACTCTATCACCAAGTGATACCATAAAGCAGTGATTCAGCCAGTGAAAGCTTTTAGATTTGCTGCTCTAAACACCTAAGAGGATGTCCCTCTTTCCCAGGAAAAATTCTCTTCTGCACATAAAGTGATGTTTTATGTTCACAGAGGCAAAAGTGGTTTGTTTGGTAAAAGAAAGTAGAAGAAATATAAGAGACTGGAGTCTACACTGGGTGTTTTTATTATTATTACATTTTGGGGCAGTGCCTAGCACAAAGCTCTGAAGCAATGACTTCTTATGATTAAAAGTGCTGGAAAAAATTAAGAAAAACAAGAGTCTAACTCTAACTTTAATATATTACCAATTCTCTTTTTGCCCTGCATGGGAAAAATCATATGTGAGAATATCTTGTTTTAATTAAAATTTCACATTAGAAACAATACTTCCACTTGAGTAGGACATTAAATTACACTTTCAACCCTTGGCTGATTACCACAGCTTAAGAGTAAATTGATCTACTTTCTCATACATATGGGTCGTGAAGTGTAGCAGCTCACGACTCGTGTTCAGCCACATCTTGTTAGCATGTTCTGCCTGGCCGGCACCTCACTCCGTCGCCTCTCCAAGCTGTCCTTGCTCTCGCTTTCCCTGTGCTGGTCTCTTTGGCCCTGCATCCCGCCATCTGCCTATCTGCTGCCCTGGCACCAGGCCCATCACTCTGTTCATTCACGGTTTCATTTGCAGCACAGCGGCAGCATATACACCAACTGGGTATCGTCTAATTGCTCGACAATTTCATTTTCTCAACAGAGAGCCCTATGGCAATCTCTGAATTTTATGCACCAGTCACTTTTATACTTTGTATACCACATTGCACTGTATCGTCCACTATTGCCCACACTTGTTTTTCCTTCTACTCCTGTTTTTAATGTGCAAGGAACTCTGGGCCAAGTTTTTCATTTAATTTCTGCCAGTTTTTTTTCTACATGCAGATTGATATTGAGTATATGGAGACTGCAGTAGCATTGCAAATCTCCAACAATAAAGCCTGTCATCTTCATGGAGGTTCAGCAGAGAATTGGCATAACAGATGAATAAATATGTAACAAAGAAAAATAGATACCTCAAAAAAATATAAAAATAAAATAAAATAAAAAATAAAAATTGTGGGATGATCTACTGTTTGTCCATGCAATAACATTATTAAAAAAAGTAAATCAGTCCCATAAAGATTTGTTTCCTTGAATGCAAAGGGTAAAACACAACTTGACACTTTCACCTTTACCCATACACTTCGTTTTTCATCTTAGACAAGATATGCATGTTTAATAGTGGTTTAATGTTGTTTGTTGTTCGTCTTTTTTATGTTTTTAGGCTGCTGAGCGTCTTATGGAGTTTTAATGTAAGTTCAAACAGGGAGACGATCTGCACCTGCCTTTCAACCCTTCTCTCAGTCAACCAATCAGAATCCCTGCTTCCCGCTCAACTGGCTGTCTTCTTTATGTGTACCTCATTCATTCATACATGCTATCTCTGATTCACTGTGCACATGTTCTTCCAATTTAGTCTCTCCTGATTAAACTAATGTTTTAATGTTTAAACTAATGTTTTAATGTTGCTCAATGGGTGCAAGACAAATTGCCTTCCGGGAAATAAAGGTTTAATTCATTCTTTCTCAATTTTATGTCTAATAAGCAGCCAGCTGAAGGAAGCTAAAATGGGTGTGAAATGGTCCTGAGACTCCCAACTCTTGCTAATGGTTAAAAGTGTTGGTTTCAGCATTTTGGACTAGCTGAAGACAGGAGACGGATTTCTGGCTTAAACTGCAGACCGTTACAATAGTCTACATGAGATAAGATAACCTTCTCTATGTCAGCGACAGATAAGAAAAACCTAAAGGCTTCTCACGACACACTTTTGGCAGACAGGCTACCAAGTTTAAGTAGTCAAGAGGAAAACTCGTTACTGCTATATACATTAGATAGTTTACAAATCAGATGTGTGTCCAAGAAGACAGGGATATTTAGCCAGCCAATTGCTATCCAAACACAAATCAGTTGCAAAATGATGCTCAAAAACATCACAGATATTATTAAGTATTCAGTTCTGTTCAGAAAGCCAAGTTGTACCTTTAGAAACGCAATCAGCTTCTCACAGCCTCCGCTGCCTCAGAGCTAATAACTTCAAATATGGCCAGGTCACTTCTGAGTCCATAATCCAGCAGTTTCTGTATGTGTTACAATATGTAGTTGTGTGGTCACGAAAATTACTCACAATCATGTTCTCCAGGGCACATTTGGCAAGCCAGCAGTTGAGAAATACTGGGACGAAAATGTTTCTCAGTGGTTTCCAGAAGATCTGTTAGAAAGAAAGAAAGAAACTGATGAAAAACCTGGCACTCTATCAGGAATTAATCCTCTATATGTAGAAAAATCTACAGCATTTACAATTTCTCATTAAGGCAATGTGTTTGGAGCAATTAGAAACCAAAAATCTGATTAGGAGGTAAACTTCTATTTGGGACCTGTTAAAATAGTAAAATGTCAAGATCTGTTGTTTTTGGAAATGAAGAGTCAGAAATTAGTTACATATTATTTTACATTCACAAACAGCTCACACCAATCCAATAGTGAAATGGCATGAAGCCAAAATAACTGAATTTGAAGGTGCCTATATGAATATAGTATATTAGTTTAATTACTCACCGTGATTATAAATGGCACTGTATTCATCATCTCCAATATGAAGGACATCTGGAAGATCTGCTCCCAGATGTTTCCCTGTGAAGAAAAATTGATGGAAAATGAAACTACCATGAAAGTAGACAACCGATATAATAAAACAACAACAACAACAACAAAAAAATAACAGGCAAGAAAACCACAATTTCATACGTTATTGTCAGTGTTAATGTCACACTCCAAAGGTAAACAAGTCTAACTCAACACTGCTTCTCTCTTTCACAGTAAAGTTAATTGTATTGACCTGAATTGATCAAAGCTAGATACAGTGGTGCTGTAACTAATGTGGAGGTTCAGAGCCGTCAGTCCACATCGACCTGCCTCTAATTCATTGGCCTTTAAAGAATATGCTCACTTGGAGTGTGTTAATGATGCTTTCTCCTGGCACTGAGCACAGCAGGAGAGACATTCAACAAGCTTAGTTACTGGATGATACATGGAGTAACTTGTGTGCTAACATACCTACATGCATGTATTAGTATTATTTTTTGGACAATTTTCAATGCAACTCAATTTATCTCTTTTTTACAGTATTTTTTATGCCTTCTTGCAAAACATGCTGTGAACACTGCTAAAGACTTTGCACTTTCTTTAGATAAATGCAATATAATTAAGTGTAGTATTAAATTCATTAGTTGTTTAGTTTAAAGCCCCCCTCCAGTGATATCATGACCTCATTCATTTTCAACAGCTCATCTTAGAAAGTGATGTATGATTATCCCACCAGTCACAATGAGTCTCACATGTGCCACAGGTTCATCAGGGCCTGGATTGGCCACGCCAGCTGTCTGTAAGAAGTTGTCCCACCCATTTTACCACGTAAACCAATGATTTACTTCCATGGCCTGTTTGAAATCATTGGAAGGGGCATGGTTATACCTGTTGCACAGGTAAAACACATTTTGACTGAAATTGTGATTGGTGGAGATAACCATAAGTAGGAGTTTTGAAAAGGGCTGAGGCCATGAAATCACTGCACAAGAGTTTTATGTATATCTTTAGAAGTAGGGCTGGGTGATATATTGATATAATATCCACATTGTGATATGACACTAGATGTGATCTGGGATTTTGGATATTGTAAAATTGTGATATGACAAAAGTTTGGTCTTTTCCTGGTTTTAAAGGCTGCAATTTCTGTAAAGAGATGCAATTTTCTGAACTTATTAGCTTGTTCTGGGTGTTCTGTACCTATCCCTACAATATTGTGAATATATATCAATATATATATAATATCAATATCAAGGTTTTCTGTCAAAAATATACAAATATTTGATTTTCTCCATATTGCCCAGCCTTAGTTATGCTCAGTACAGTCCTGCATGCCAAGTAGTTAAATAGAAATCCAAAACAGAGTTGTTGTGACTGATGAAAGTCTTGTATTTTTCAAAGATGAAACTGTTCAAGAGTTTAAAAAACAACAGACCAGTTTATTTTGAGATTAGCAATTCTTTGAGGACGCTGACAAGAAAGACTAAATCTTCAAAAGAGCCGTGTCTTTGATAATAATCTTGGCACCAACACGTCATGCAGACTGGACAAGTGAAAGCTGTCAGCCCACTGTAGAGAACAAAAGGCCACTGCAGGGCTCTCGCCAGACAGCTGCAAGACCCCAGCACAGATTAAAGGGAGAAATAGTGCAGCTCCTTACCTTGTAGCTGAGATATGTGATAAGCATGGTCTCCAAGAAACTAATTAAGGCCACTGTCACCTGGGGCAGAGGGGCGAGAGAGAGAGAGAGAGACAAATGAACCCGGCGAGAGCAATTGCATATTGGATCTGGCTGCTGAACATGGAACAACCTGTGCTTGAAAATGCTTTTACGTTACAAATGGCTCATAGTTTGCACCAGGGTTGAATCTTGTGTTGAAATACAGCTCATGTGCAGCAGCATTTGATTTGTGGATATTTTCAGTGGAGTGCTACAAGCGTTATTCCTCTCACCTGTATCGCCCATACAGGTTCCCGTCTCCTAACCCAGAAAATCAACTCCCTGTTCAAGAACAAAACAGAAATAATAATAAAAAAATGATACAGCTGATAAAATAGACTTGTTTGCAACCCCACACAGCCGCCACAAGGATAATTGAAGACGCTCCAATTTGCAATTAAGTGATAACAGGCCTGGCAATTTGACAATGACTTACCAGTTGATATCTGGTGGGTCTGTTGCATTATTCCAATTGTTGTTTCGACATTTTGTACTGCAGAGGAGAGAGAGACAAAAACAGTGTGAAAGCTTGTGTGTGTGTGTGTGTGTGTGTGTGTGTGTGTGTTTGTGTGAAATGTTTCCCCATTGGGAGACATTTCCATTAGTTGTTATATTGGCATAAAGAAAAAAGCCCCCAGTGTAAAGAGCTGCTGGCAGTGAGAAACATAGAGGCCATCTACACATGTACAACTCTCAAATCACTGTGCTGCAAGGAAGAACAAACACGGTCGGCTCTATTCCACTGTAGTGTTTTAGATATATCAACAATAAGAAACAAAAAAACAGTAATAAAAAAAAACTATTAATGTAAAATCCCTAAATGTCATAAAAGGATGCCAATATCCCCATTTGATGTCAAGTATGATTTAACTTTTAGACTTGAAGGACGTGATTTTTTTTTCTGTTTCCACATAGCCACGATTATGAATACTGTATTGAAAGTAATAATTCATGACATTTTTCTGAATGTCCACTCTCTACAGCTGACTGATAAAACACACGTAGTTCAACTTAATGCCAGGATGAGTGTTTCCTGTGGAAAAATCCTTTGGTGCAAAGGAAGTGATGCTGTTTGTTTGGAACAAACTCAGCAGGAAATCTAAGGAAAAACATGTCACAGAACTGGACATTGTTGCTCTTTGATTGACAAGTGATGTCTGGGAAGTACAGTGGAGAAACACCGCTTAGCACGAAAAATGTTGCCAAAATTAAAAAACAAAAACAAGAGTCTCACAGGTTTACCGCAGAAATGCAACAAGCAATACAACAACAAATGCTTTTTCAGAAACTGTGGAAACATTTGGATTGGTGGGTAATAATAATTGATGAGTGGGTGATGATGTCAGGGTGTGACTCTCACCACACACTGCCGTTGGTGTCCTCGGGTTTATCCAGGCTGACTCTCAGTATGTAGAGGGCGCAGGTCAGGATCTTCAGCGAGAAGTTGAAGAGGCGGATCCTCAGACCTTCGGAAGACAACAGAAAAATTTGCACTCATGATGTTGCCGCTGAGGTGATAATTGGCTGAATTTGATTTTGTTCAAAACTCTAAATCTGACTAAATGTCCTGCAAATTGGACTGGCTGCTTACACGTTTATATTCTCAGTCCTTTGCTCACAGACCTCATCTTAGCTCTCGCCTCTCCACCCAGACACCGAGCCTTTCCTCATTTAACACCATTGAGCACAAGTCTAAAGCTCCGGTGTGTGACTGTTTGAGCACGTGTCTGAAAGGAGATGTACCCACCACTCCCCCCATCAGAAAGTGGTTAAGTACTTCTTAATGCTGGTTGTTAAGGTGCAGGAGAGGCCCAAAGTGAAAGACCTAAAGTGACTATATCTGTCAAAAGCCCTGAAGCATGGTTAATGCAGCTCTATGCTGCTCCAGCACCTTGTCACAGCTGATTTTTCTCTGACCCGTAACGTTCAAATCCTCTAAGAATAACACAGAATAACATAGGCGGTTTCACTTTGAAGTAAAGGCTTACAACAGCAAGAGGGGCCAAACTGCAAGCTAAATAACTGGTGGACTCTATGATAACATGGTAGTGTTAGGGGGCAGCACAATTTCCTGTTTGCTAAATGGGCTGAACAATAAGTCAAAGTACCATGCATTCAGCAATATGGCCAAGCGCAAAATCCAAATCACAGGAGCTGCAATTTTTTGATAAAAGTAAAATGTGTGACAAAATAACATTGTAAATGAAGTGTTGTGGTGCTACAGAGATGCACTGGCCTACAAATCATAACCTCCAGATGTGAGAAAACATGTTCGTTTGGTACAGACCCCGGGAAAAATTATATCATCATCAGTTTTTTCAATAAAAATGAAAATACTGATGCAGAAATGATCATTACCACTAACATCATGAATCATACCAAAATTTCTCAAAATATGCAATTTTTTTGATGATGATGAAGGCACATAAACATAAGGATGAGCCCTATCTGCCCCAACCGCACACAAACCAACAGTAAACCTGACTGCAGGTGCACTTTGCAGCCAGAGGGTGGCATTAAGTGTATTATCTAAGGGCAGCATTTCCAATCAGCCACAGCCACCACCTTATCTCCAGTGACATGACCTCCTCAGACAAATACCAGCATCAATGCTAAAATGATTTGAAACCGGACAAACAAAAACAGTATGTCTACTTTTGTCAATTCCCTGCAGGCACGTGTGACATTTCCATTAGACTTTGCCTCTGTCAGTGATGGTGGTTTAGACAACAAGCAGAAGGTGAGCAGGCAATATAGCCAGGTCGATGCCAATCATACGCTGACTACACTTCAAAAGTCAGAGACACATGGACATACAAGCTGAGACACGAATGCAAATAGATGGCTTCCTGACTCAGCACAAACTGCAGCGCTGCTCCAAAGCGTTTTTCAGAGATAGATTGGCACTGCTCGTATTATCAACTAAGAAGTAAACAACTGCATCCCTGCTTCATCTCCCAATCAAAGCAGTTTTCTCTCCTTGCCAGGCCACAGTACGCAAATTCAAAATAAAGCACTTTACAATGAGGTGGCTAATGTAAAAATAAAAATCCTGGGCTGAGACTGAAATTGGATATGCGTCATCATTTACTGCAATTTCCTGCATTACTCTTTTATTTGTTCATTTAGCTCTGAGCATCTCTGGTGCAGCGAGCCTCTTGCCATTTGTGATATGGGAGGATGAGAGAACTGTGATTTTCTCTCCTGGATGTACTTACTTGACCTTTGGTTTTTGATGAAGAAAAGCTTCAGCCTCTCCTTGAAGGTGTTTTCATTCACGTAGAACTCCACCTGCACCCTGTGGGGAACAGCGACATGATGTTAGCCCATAAGAAGTCAAATATGCATGCAGGCACAGTCAAATGCACATACAGACACCCAGACACGCACAGACAGATATGCACAACTGTTCACATCAAGAGTTGCAGTGAATTACTTTTGAGTAAATATAGTATATCGCATCATATAACGGCAAGATGATGTCCTCAAGAAAGCAGTGGGTTCATAGTAATATTGGCTTGTCGAAAGCAAAGCCACTTATATTAAGTCTTAGAGCCCATTGTTGTGGTCAAGGCGTAATCAGCTATTAAGTAGTAATGCAGGATATGATTAAGTAGCACATGTCATAACTTTTGGCAAAAAGAAAAACAGTCAATATCACAATAGTGCCATTTATTGTGTATTCTAACATGGCTTAGAGACCAATTATGTTGGCATCCTGTTATTGTGCAGCTCTTCCCTGGAATAATGTGATATCCTGCCAAGCTGAAAGCACCATCACTACGTTTTTTTGTGTTTTATTTGTTTTATTTTTTTATTTTTACCGTCTGTATCCTATTGAGTGAGGGTTTCCAGTGAAAATCTGTATCAGCAGGTGTTTTCAGCTGACTTCACTCCAGGGAAATACCTGTAGACATGTCTCCTCTGACTAATGTTTTCATTTTGTTTTTGCCATAAGTTGTTAATTTTCACTCCTTCCCTCACAATATACCTAAATTGGGCAGCACTGCTAGCTGTTGGTTCAATAATGCACAACATCACTTTCACTGGCACACTGATATGCTCCTAACCGTGAGTGGACGTGCTGTCAGGCATATTCTATTATAAAGATATGACGCAGGTTTACGTATGGGCTTTAATAGCTCCCCTGAGTCACGAGGCCAAACCATCACTTCACTGTAGATGTGACAACTCAGCAACCCAGGGCTTTTGAATAATTACTATTCACTCCTCTTTACATAGATAGATAGATAGATAGATACACACAATTACATTATAGAAAATTCATAATTTGTGTCCCTGGGTTGGAGTGTTTTTAGTATAAAAATCCAAAAGGCTTCAGGTTATTTTCTTTATCCCTCCTCTCTGGAAGTTTAACTCTTTAATTGCAACAAAAATGTTGCAAGATCATTGCAACAGTCTTGCATGTAAGATCAATCATGTAAGATCAATCAATTATTTCAGTTCTACATTTTTTTTCTACATCAATTTCTTCCACAGAATGGCAGGTTCTACCGAGGCGGATGAATTTACTTGCAGGAAGTCCTTTCTTTAAGGGTGTAGGATGGACAGAATCTTTACTGTGTATAGGGTGGTAGTTAACCTGTTCCTTTCTCTGCTTACCCACGTCAAGAAAGTGTACTTTATTAATATTTTTTAAATTCAAATACTCAGTAAAAAGTTCAAATTGTGTCTCATCACCAGGAAAAATGCAAAAGATGTCATAGATCAAATAATATCAGAACAATATTTTGTACTTTCGGTCTTGGCAGCTTGCTGGTATTTTGTCAAGCAGTGTTGTAGGTGGTCATGGACACTTGCAACTTATCTTTTTTCCACTTCTGCTCTGCTCTCCTACACTCTTGCCAGATTGCACGAGTAGTATCATTAATCAAAGGCTGAACTTTGGGTTTAAGCTACCTGATTTTGAAAGGGGCTACTGAATCCATGATATTGCAGATAGAGTGAAATAAACTGACAAGCCCCTCTGTGTCTATGCCAGCAAGATATAGAGCACTAAAACACAGTTGCATTCTTTTGTAATTGCACAAAATCTCCCATTAAAATCTACAATACACATTAAAGAGGAAAGCAGTGACACATATGATGACAAATGTAGGACGATTAAAGGGTTGGGCTGACATGATGCACATTAATGGGCCTCGGGGTTGGGCCTAATGATTGTCGAGGTACAAATGATGATCTAGGTACTGTAACCTCTATGTCCAGAGATAGCTTACTGGAGATGAATGTAGGAAGTGAGGCAGACATATTAAGTCTGTTTCTGTAATGTAGAGGTCTTGTTGCCACTAATGAGCGTGAAGAGGAATAATAATGGCCTCTCAGCTCGGGGAGGGACCTCAGAGGCTGCTACCTTGTCTGACAGGATGAATACTGGGCGAAAAAAAAGACAGGACAGGAGAACAGAGAGGAGGAGGGCAATTACGGCAGCCAATTCCTAAGGGGAACATATATAGAGAGAGAGTGAGTAGGTGGAAGAGAGGAGAATGTGAGACAGAGGCAGAGGGAGAGTGAAGGGGAGAGAAAAGACACATACAGAGAAGTGGAGAGACTGTTCACCATCTTCCCTGTTCCTGTTCCCCTTTCTCCCTCTCCCAACTCCATCACCATGGAGACAGCTTCCAGGCAGGAAATATTCGCTTACATGTGCGTGTGTGTGTGTGTTTGTGTGGTGCAGTGCTAGAAAATCAGCTGCAAATACACACATACACACTGAAGGGTTCTTGTATGAGGACTCTTATCTGCACTCCCACCGTGACAGCATCCTACACAGCACACATAGCTATATGAAAACCATGCAAGTATATTGACAGCTTAATCCTATTAGCAGCAGTAAAAGACTATCATAAATACATGATGGTGATGAAACAGAGTTACAACACTAGGGCTGTGCCTAACTTAAAATTTCCTCAGTTGTGTCAGATTTCGCTGTTCAATACAATTTTTAATTCTGCTGTTCAAACTTAAATCAGAAAATCCACTGGTTCAAGTTTCAGTGTTGATAGACAATGGTAAAGCAATCGTAATCAACCATTATCAGATGCAAGAGTCATACAAACACACTTTTGAGCACTGAAAACCTTTCAAATCATTAAGAAAGCTGTAAAAAGATTTTAAATGCTGACCAATTTGAATTACTGTGCAGCTTTGTTGGAATAATGAGATGGAGTGATGAGGAAAGTAGTTCTGGTTAAATGAAACTCTAATAACTTACTTTTTTTATTTTTTAAACATTAGAAAAGGTAAATGATTAAATTATTCTTATTATAACAGCTTTAGCCTAAATAGGCCTAAATTGCCTAAATTCATATAGCAGCAGCATGGTGTGATGGGGTGCATGTGTGCTTCTCTCACAACAGACAACAGTTTTTTTCAGACAGCCTCCAATGACACAGCTTCATTACTCTGCTTGCTTCGATGTAATTGCAGCTTCTGGAGAAAATACAAACACACTAAAAGAGCAATAAACAGCAACTTCAGATAGAAAAATCCTCTCTGCAGAGTCTATCTGGAAAACATTCCCACTCTTGAGAGATTTCTTTTTGGCAGTTTTCCAGTTCCCCCATTTCACTTGCCATCTTGGATAATAAGCATCAGTTAAATGACACTAAGGAGACTTCTTCTGAGCATAATTCATGCACGTGTTTATGTATGTGTGTGTGGGAGTGTGTGTTGCACAAAAAAACGAACATAAGGCAGCAGCATGTCCCCTCCCTCTTAGTATTATGGTATTGTTTCTTTTGTATTGATAATGATGGTGTTGTCAGGGGACAACAACACCATTTTCCTACCCTGAAGACCGAGAACAACAATGAGCCATCTAGCTGCGTGGATTTGAATCAACAGAAAGCATGAATACTTTATTCGGCTTTGCTGGGAACCATCAACAATGATGACATATGCACGCTCAAATATGCATACTTGTTCAGCCTGAGGCACAAAGTCAGGCGCACACCAGGCACAGGCAAACACACACATACACACAGTACGCCACTGCCACTGCCAGTGATCGGATTACAATTTGATGCAACCTCGCCTACCACACTGAGAGATCATATCTGCTGTGTACATGGTAAATAAACATCAAACAGCTTTTTGACCTCGGGATACTCTGCCCAACAGAACAGAGCTGTTCATGCCTGGGTTCACCCTGAATCAGCTATTGTCAAACAGCAGCCAGATGCTCTGCGCCATATGGAATATTTGTTGGAGCGCTGCTGCTGCAAGCACAGGTGAATGGCGGCATCAGTGAGCGTCAAGTTAACTTCAGTGAGGAGATAGTGCTCATAAAACTGTGGGAGGAAACTGCAAAACACATCAATTCTGAGATAAAATGCTAGCCAAGCTGCAGATATCTGATCTGACAGCAGACACGTCCTGTGTGTGGGGAAAAACTATAACCACATACATCTGTATGGCCTGTAAAAGCACTTTTATAGAACATTCAGCTCTCTTACAATTTTCTCTTGGATTGCTCGAAGCTCTGCTGATCCACCATGTATCAATCTTGTCAAGACGTGTGAACATCTTGTGCATCAAGTCAAGGGCATGAGTATGTCCTTACACTGTTCTGTCAAACCCCCACTGTGCTCAGCATCATCTCAATTTGGCATGTATGATAATGCTTTCTTTCTTTCTGTCTCCAGAGAACTGCACTCAACACTTCTCTACACATGCATTCTTCAATTCAAGGCCAGATAATCGTAATTTCAATTTCATTCATTACTGTGTTACCATCTCCTAATATAGTAGTAAGTATAACTGAGACAGTTCTCTTTACTATGAGTCTACATAATGTCTACATAATGTACTCATGCCCTCTTGGGTGTTTATGGGTTTTATACAACAGTTGCAAGAAAAAACTTTTTTCAACATAGTTTACAAGGGTGAAAGTAACTATAATTATTTACTCTAGTTGCTGTAATTGAGTACTTTGTACTTTTTTGAGCATTCTTTACACAGTCAGTAATTTTACAGTTCTTTAAATACATTTCTACGCTAGTACTGCACTTAGCTGCATTTTAAATCACATCTATTACAGAAGACAAACTTTGTGGGTCTCAATGAGCATAAAAAACTAGACAAATGTAAATTGGCCAATTATGACACCATTTACAGTCAGTCAGCAGAGAAGTGAATCCTTTAAGAATCACATGGGAAAGATCTCATATAACGCTGCTCTTTTCTGAAAACTAACTCAGCAGCTCGTACTCTGAGTACAGTTTAAATGAGATATACTTTTCTTTTACATAAGAACAAATACAGGAGAAATCAAGAAAGATGGATAACCAAATCCCAGGTTAGCACAAGAGTTGTCATAGCAACTGATGTGGGAATTATCAGCACAGTCGTCTTTGACCAATCAGGTTGTTCGGATGAAGGCACTGGTTGTGTAATTGGCTGCGATAAGATCCAGGCTTTGGGGCACAGGTGCAACACAAAGTCCCTCTGAGATCAGATTATTTGTCATTAATACCAGATCTACCAGATTGACACTGTGCTGTTGTTGTTCAGTTTACAACAACAGCACAGTGTCGATCTTTCCCACCATACCCTGAATACATATTTTGGACTCTGATCAAAGTCTCGTTCTATTATTCCTCTGACAAAGTAAACAGTTGGAGCATGAATAATTTCCAGGCACCGCCCTGAGAAGACTTTCTGAAATAAAAGCGGCATGGACTTCTAAAAATACCACAGACAGACAGGAATATTCAAAGGCTGAGATGATCTCTCTGTTCGTCTCGGTTTCTGATCAGCCAGCCACAGCCAAGCTACTTCTAACACTTCCCGTGGTGTTTTGATGGAGAATGATTGCTGCTAAAGTATCACATCTGACTCTATAATCTGCGGTGACACCCACATTGTACAGTATTTTCTCTTAAATGCACTTGTTCATAGCCTCATTACAGTATTCCAATGGGACAAAAATAGGTGTAATGGATTCAGGCCAGACATGTGCTGCGGCAAAGTGTGAAACCACTTTCTCAAATGGAGGTTGAGGCCAGCAACTTCACGAGTGGTGTCAAACACTATCTGTTTGGATGCCAAAGGTACTCACACACTGTAATCAGCTGGGGGTTTGAGTGCTAGTGGTGGCAGCGGGATCTTAATCATCTTAATGTGAGCCGGTTGGCTCGTGGACTGACAAGACCAGCATGAAAGAATGGGCAGGGGGCATCTCTGATCCTCTGGTGGTCCTTGGACTCAGAGTGGGCAGATGGATATGTGAGTGGGCTGGGAGCAGAGGGTCTCATCTACTGTAAAGGCGCAGATGATGTGTTCAAGGCCCTAAATTAGACTGCGTTCTACCACAGTGAGTTTGTGCCAGAGTAAAGTCCACTGCAGCAAAATTTTAATATATTTAAATTGGGTTTGAATCAATTTATAAATGAGTCACCCTGCAGACAGCTCCATCTGTTTTTCCTGACTCTGTGAGGACACTGCACTTACTAAGGAGCAACAATGGCAAAGTACATATTCCTGCATTTGGAGTGAATAATGGCCTCGGTGTTGTTTGGCACTGGCCGATGCACAACTGCCAGCTATTCAGTGAGCAATGATACTTTACTGGCTCAAATGGACGCACACAAAGATCCTTCACACAATATAAATGAATTCTTTACCCTTGAAAAGGAGATACAGCTGAGAGTAAGGTAATTCACGCCGCATGTCTGTCAAGGATTCACGATATAAAGGTGCAGTTGTAACAGGAATTCATCCCTTTCCGTTGCTCACTTTATTGGCCACTATATATTTGAAAAGAAATTCATCCAATCGTTTACGATTTCATGAACACTGAAGGATGAGGGAGAGCCAATCAAGGACAGATCCTCACTCCTCCCTCATTACCTTGCAGAGTGATGACAATATTAGTGGCCAAAAGGACGAAACCTTATTACTATGATTTCTACTATGTTGATCCTCATGGGAGAAAACCATCTGTTCACCATTGTCTGATTGCTCCCAGAGGTATATTCTAATATTCCAGCCAGGGTCATGGAAAGGTTACAGGATTGACTTTCTAACCATGACGCCACCATGCTACCCAAGGTAAGTAGTTGGGCAGCATTCTGGTCAGTCCACGGCAAAGGCCAGTTCATGAAATGATGTCTTTTTGTCCTGAAGAGGCTAATGAACTAGACTCTGAGGTTTCTACAGGAAAAACCTGCCTCAAAGGCTTCAGCAGGCAGCTGAGACATTTGCTGTTAGATGAGTGTTTTGGTTGAGAATCTCAATCAGAAGACTCTACAGAACTAAACTCTGTCATGTCACAGTAGTGCTGTGAGAGACTATCTAAAGAGATTCAAACCAAAGTGCAGACTGCAGACTCCAATCTGTGAGAGACGCCACACTGAGGCATCAGCAAGGTGCCGCCTGAATGTGATGCCAACCTTTAGACCAAGTAAAAAGTTCATGTAAGGATTAGTCTCACTCAGGAACATATATCTATGAAAAATGATATCGGCTCTTAACATCAAACTACAAGGCTCAGAAAATGGGAGATAAACTTAAAGTCTTTTTGCCTGAGAATACAGGCCGCTAGACTGAGTTAAAAGAAAAGAATGGGGATCTATTAAAGGAACCGTGGAAAGCCAAGGAATGCCTTTTCCACGCATCTATCAAGGACAAACCATGTGGCAGACATAGATATGAAGACTAGACCACTCCAGGATGTGGACATGATGTTTAATACTCAAACAACCGCCCTGGAACAAAGCACAAAACCTTTAATAAATGGTGCATAGAGGCTTGCAGAGCACCCACAAAAAACTTCCTGGGAATGAAATTCACCCTGTAATGAGAAATGCTTGTGAAATTCTCTGCTCTTCTTCATTTTACTCTTTTGTAAAAGAGTAAAATGAGGAGAGGAGAGGAGATACTAAGACATCCTAAAGCCTCTTAGCTGATGAATACATCTGAATGTGAACTGGCTCTATTACCACATCAATTTACAGTGTACTCAATTTTGAATATTTAATAGACACATCAATAACAGCAACAACTAAACATAACAGAGCAAATGACTAAATTCAAGCTATGCGCCACTGAAACCAGAACAGTCACATTTTTGTACTCATGCCTTAATTGGATTGATTAAAAACAAATAATCATTTTCATTTTATGCCTAAAAATTGGACCCACATCAAAGTAAAGTACAACCATTTTATTCCAATCAAAAATCTGGCAGAAACACGACTGAGAAAGACAGTCGAATCATCAATGATGTTCTGCTCTCTGGATGGTTTACAGTGCTATGCAGCATGAGCAATTTAAATGGAGGAAAAAATGACAAACTGACTCATCAAACAAAGTGAGGTAGTTTTAATGAAAAATATGAATGTGATACAGTTTGTAAACAAGAGAGGCCACTTCCTTCTCAACCTTTTTGCCACTGCTCAATTGACTTTCTCAAGTGGCAAGAAAACATCCTTCTTCTCTTTTCACACAGCAAACACTCCCTGGAAATGTCAACAGATCCACAACACAAACAGTGTGAAGACTTATAATTATAGTGTAGAAAAGACTACAGCAAGTGACTGGGATTACTCAACGCAAATTAAATTAAGGTCATGTGATGTAAAATATGCAAACATATGAAATTTCTCAAAAAATAACCTCTTCAGAAAATGAAGGCATAGTTGTGTTGAAGGAAAATCCACCCTTATATTCGCTTTATTTTATATATGATCAGTCTGTGATATTCCATGCATTCCAGGAGTTATTTTGTGATCAGATATTGTAATTAATTGTTTTGGTGCACCCATTTTCCCTTAACCTGCCTCATCTATTTCTATGTCTGTTAGCAGTTTCCTACATTCACCCAAAATGCTTTCAAAAATCCCCAGAGGATGGGCAGAAACTATTTGCTTTCGGTTCATGGTGCGTGTATCAGCCTATAAATAAAGCTCGTCAAATAATCTGTAAACATGAGTGTGAGTCTATGATTGTATCTTGTATTCAAAACACCACCTGCTCTGTAGCTGCACTGCACTCTGGTCTCTTGATGCTTCTGTTTGTGGAGAAATTGATATTCCTGCCTTTTCTATGATGGCTGTCTACTGTTCAATATCAGTATAAAAAAGTTAGTCTGGAAAGAAGCCCTTGCTGTTTGATTCTTGGGGTACTGACAGCAAAACCATCGACATTTATGATTGATGTCGTCATTGGGCCAGTTATCCAGGGACTGAGAAACAAACACCACCAAGCAACAAAAAGGGCCCAGAAATGCAAAATACATCACCAGCAGCTTATTTCTCACAGTTTTACAGTGTGTTCCTGCAGTAATTTCAGCTTGTTGATCTGCAGTGCTTTGTGTGCATAAACACCGAGTTCCTACTTAGAGAATCACCACAAAAGCGGATGGGGACAGTGATGGAGGAAGCACTCTCATGCCAGCAGATGCTTGCTGACCACTTACCGCATCCCCAAGGAGCTCAATCCATTTGCCAAACAGTAGCACAACACCAATTCACATGACACCACTCACTTATGGTGACCGCTGGCATGAAAACACACTAGCGGTTTAAGACAATGGTGTAAAAATGTTCAGTTGATCAAAAAAATATATATGTTGATGCGTTTTGGTCATTCATTCTTACATAAGGATTGTGCCATAATATCAACGATGATAACTGCATCCTTACACTGGCCAACAATAACACATGGTAATGAGAAAATCAATAATGTAATTACTATTACATTATTACATTTGCTTCTCTAGGTAATTGCTGCACATATATTATCAAAGTAAAAAGGAGTCACTGACTTTCATACGGACACACATCAGGCCATCAAACCCTAATCTGATGAGATTGAGGATCTCTATATGAGAAGATTTTTGTTGTAGCTTGTTCAGTGTTGATTTGTTTCTCTGTACTGAGATAATAGTGGGGGGAGTGATAAACATCATTAGAGTCATCATTACCGTACATTATTGGAATGGATAATTCCCAGTGAATTAAATTATTGTGATATTAAACTATTCCTCATGTTGTTGCCGGGAACACTTGTCTGTTTTTGTTCTATACCAAACAAGTAAGTATGAATTTGCACCAAATTTGAAATGTGTCGAAAATGACAAAAATTAAAACTGATTCCCATTCATTTAACTTCAGTAGCTGATGGCTGTCCATTGGGCTGTTTTCATCTTCAATTGTTTATTTAGCTGGTTTGGAAGTGCTAGTTTTAACCTCTGAATAGTTTGATCGCAAGGTGTAAATTCAAGTGTTTTTGGCAATAATGGCAAGATGGACCCCATAACAAAAGTAGCTTTTGGTGGCTGTTGTTTTGTTTTAGAAATCAAGTGGCACAGAGCTACTTTGTCCTTCGCCTGCACCATAAAGAGGAGAAAGACTGCAGGTGTGCATTTGACTTAATCTATCACCAAAAAGTTGTCGTATATGTATGAAATACTAATGTTAAGAAAAGAGAGTGAAATTATAAGCATTCAGCTATAATCATTTCCACAAACTGCCAAAAAATAAAACATAATAATAATAATAGTAATAATAAAAACACCACTTTTACCATTATCCATACTCTCTGCTGCATAAATCTCACAACCTGGCAACTCCAATATCACAGAGGAGTCTCATTTTCCCACAAGTAACGTAGAAGTGTTGAAACTATACTTTTGAAACTAGCTATAACCAGCATACTTAGAATAGGTTCAGCACAATAAATTGGTAGCTTGGTGTTTTGAGTGGCTATAAGTATGTCATCAATATCCTAAATGTGTGGGCTTTATTTTTTTCTACAGACTGTCATTTCTACTTTGAATGATTGATGCCACAGTCTCAAATCTACTACTCATCAGCATTACAGGACTGTGTAGAGAGTGACGATTGGTGCACAATTTTAGAAAAGGTGCTGGGTTGAGTGTGCATCAGCAGCACTGCCAGAACAGCCACTGGTAGCTTTCCAATCTGATTCAATCCAATCCCTCTACTCTCTACTTGAGAATGAGCCTCAAGAGAAAAAAAGGTGAAATAAAACCCAAAGAAAAACAAGGGATTTTGTCCAAAATGTGCAAATTCCAAAACCGAAAAACTGAACAGTGCAGTGTGCTTTGGTGCTCATAGATCTGAAAATTCCCCTTATCAGCCTGTGGTACATTTACCATTGCAGATAAAATCCATGCCATGCAAGCATGATGCTGCCAGGGACTTACTGGGCGTTGGTTGAGTCCATACTGTACTCCTCCTGATACCTGGACGCAGCACACATGGACACAGATAGGCACAGGTTAAAAGACAGCAGGGAAGAGAAAGCAGGGAAGAGAAGCGGAGGCCAGCAGCCTGAACGACCCCAAGATGCCACAGCAATTTGTTTGCATTTTTAGTTGCATCTTGAGTCTGAATGCAACCGTTTAAAAACCTTGAGGGAAATCTTGACTACATGCTGTGTGGCAAGGAGAGGCTGGTCAAAAACAGGGTCTGATGTGATGGGAGTCTACACAATGCCTCCTTTAAGAGCATGCACAAAACAGATAGGAGGGAAAGGGCCCACTTTGAAAGGCTAATACAACTGGAAAACTCCTTGTCTGTGTCTGTCTGCTGTGCAAGCATCGTTCGTCATGTTCATGTGGCTTCTAGCACGTGCAGACCAAATTGATACACAGGCCAAACATGCAAATTTCCCCATGCAAGGACTCAATGCTATATCATACAAAACTACTTACTGGGTTTGCCTAATTTGTGTATCACTCTGAAATTTGATCTGCATGTGCTAGAAGCAATCAGTGAGCAAGGGAATGGAGTTTTCCATTTGTGAGACATTCAAAGTGGATATTAACAAGCTGAATTTCTGAGTGTCTATATTGCACATTCATTTGTTCAAAGACAAAGCTATCACATCAGAACTTGTCTTTGACCATCTGCCTCGTATGTAATTAACATTTTATCCAAGATTTTTAATGGGCTGTACTTGGACTCGAGATAAAAATGGGTGCAAACAAATCACAGCAATCTTGAAGCTGATCAGGCCTGGAGAGGGGACAGAAGAGGTGTTGGGGAGGCGTGCTGTCATAGGACACATGCAATGCAGGAGCTACACATTACAGTAGGTTCATCAGAAACAACGCTTCAACTGATTGAAGAACAGATGGGACATGAAATGCAAACCACAGGGGATCAGTTGACACACCCTCTTGGTCCATCTCACCAGCAGCCATGTTGAGATGACCATAAAGAGAGGGGAGTGTGTTACTTTAGAGAAACTGACAGACAGAGACGTTTCCACACGTTTAGGTCAACGATGACACAGACGGATAAGACTGAACACACAATATGATCCGATAAACAAATCAAGTCAGCGCTTGAGTGCACATTATAGAACCGACTTCCTCTGAAGACCAATTGCCAAGATTGATCCATAAAAGCTGGAGGACTTTAAATGTGAACAATAATGACTTCTTGTTTATTCTTTGACCACAGAGAATCCGACAGTAAGGCCGTTTGATGAAAAAACCAAAAACAAAAAAACATGCAGTGCACTGTTTTGTTGCTTTATTATAAGAACCACAATTCCAGAAACATCACAGAGAACATTAAGCTCCACAACAGCATTTCTAAATTGCAACCGTGTTAGTAGCTTAAACGCTTACAAAGTTGAATAAGAGTTTATTATTTTAGTGCTATGTCTCTGTCACAGAATTTACTTCACTGTCTGTGCAAGTATGTCTGTGCTAAATGTGACCCTCCTGGGTAAGATGCATTTAAATTCAACTACATTCAAAGTCTGATTTCATCCAAAACCACTCTAAAAATATCAAATTCAGCATGGGAGGTTAGATAAAAATATGCAGTCTGGGATAAAATCTGTGAAGTCTGTAAGCGATCAAACCCTCTCTTTGGGTCAGTGTTGTAATAAAGGCCTAGAGAAATCTGCGTCATGACAACTATATTACTTTGCAGTACAGGCTGTACAATTAAAAAGTTTCTGACAAATGTGTGACAGTCGTTAATCTGGTTTACGCCCTGCTAAAAGGATTGCTGCATGTCCATTAGAAGCAGGAAGTAGACAGGCCACTTGAGAGAACTGCTACCACTCGGGTGTAAACAAATCAGGAGGAAACTTTCGCCGACATTGTGCTAACGGTCAATTATTACTGTCCCCAACACTCAATTACATTGTCAACTGTGGAAGTCAATCAGTATCAAATGCCTTTCAGCAGACACCTTTGCCTGTTAGGTTCTTTCTACATAATTTCCATTAGTACTACTACTAATAATGGAAGATTATTTAAAAAGCTATACATCCAGTTTGGAAAAGAATCATTACATGAAGTTCATGATTGAATATCTCTATAACAGAGATGTGAACATTTTGTCAAACGAGCACTGCTGTTACCTTCATTTCTTTAAAACATCTAAAGTGCTATTTTAGTTTTTAGTTATCAATCATTTCGCAGAAGTGGGTGTCACTTTTTTCAGAGGGTGAATATCCTGGAAACAGACTCGTCAAAGGTTAATGGAAACAGGGACGCAACTAATGCACTGTATGTGACAGAGTAACACAATTTACCGCACAGGTACATAGGCACCAATATGTTCTGTAACAACACACAGCCTGTCTGTGTCGTTCACTACGCATCAGCTGTCAGGCACAAAGTCAGTTCAGAAGTAGAATAATGCAATCAGAAAATTATTAGTCTGCTTATCGGAATTCACCGAGGGAAATCCACAGCAATAATGAGATCAACTCCTCTTCTGTGAACTGAGAGCTGGTGTGGTGGTTGTCTGGGATCGCATTTATTACCAAGATGCTATCTGGACTGTTAAAGGCTTCAGCAGTTCAGAAAAGGCTAAGATAAACAGATGTTCCCTTCGCTCTCCATTAGCTTCCTGTTGATAAGCCGTTACCGAATCACACGCTGAATCTGTCCTTCTCTCTGTCCTGTCAACACAACACCAAGAAATCTCACACCTGCAAAGTTCCAAAAAATCCCAATAACCATGCACTTAGCATCCTAAATCAGCATCCTACTGCCTAACCTACTCTGTCTTACTCTGTTGATGATAAAAGAGCGTTCAGAGCAGGAGCAAATTGTTTCTCACCTCTTGACAGCAGGTCTGCAGCACCCAATGTGAGCGGAGCTGCACAGACGAGTGAAAATGACCAGCACTTTCAATCAAAGTGTGCCTTCATTCACATTAGCTAGGAACTGTCCTCAAGGACTGACTGAAATAACATGGGGGGGCGCCACACGGATCTCTGCAGTAATTTCAAGGATGTGTGGGATTTGTAGTCTCCAATATATTTCCTGCACTGGGAAGCCTGCCAGCGTTGTCCCAAAACTACCATGTCCCCTACCTGACATGTCACAGAAGCATCAAGTGTTCTCCTGGTCAAAAATATGACTAGTCTTTACTTAGACATGTAACTAAATCATACCTGTTAGAGCAAGATATCCATCAGCTGCCAACTACATACAACAAAGCACAAAAACATGGATCCTGTTGTATAGCTGTTTTTATTCAGGCCTGATTATGTAAAAACTTATACAAGGGCTGGGTAAAATATTGATCATACCTTGATATCGTCATATGAAGAGAGCTGTCTGGGATTTTGACATCATAATATCATGATGTGGCATAAGGCATTTGGCATGATATGGTTGTTTTTTGCTGGTTTTAAAGGCTGCATTACAGTAAAAGAATGCAATTTTCTGAACTTATTAGATGATCTGTTCTGTTATTTGCCTCTACCTGCTTGGTCATCATATCCACATTACTAATGGCTGTTTAGAAAACAGCTACTGTAAATTATATATTATTGTAAACCATATTTACAATGGTTTACAATAATATTGTGTGTAAATGTCTTAGTAAACACCAATAATCATTCATCCCTACGACCTTGGTCATCCGTGGTAAAATTCCTGTGTATTTTGTACATTTGGCGAAAGTGACTCTGGTATCATCACAATATTGATATTGCAGTATTTGGTCAAGGATATTGTGTTATTAGATTTGTCCAAACTGTCCAGTTCTGACACACAGATGCTCTCTGTATGTGTGTTTGTGCAGGTTACTGATGGTCACTGGATGGAGGTCAAATGGTCACATGTGTACCTCTGCTGTGTGTACAAGTGGGTCATTAAATATTCATTGTCTCAGTGATAACAGCATTTCATAAGAGCTCTCCACTAAGCGTGTCATCAAATCAGAGTGGCAGCCTCTGCCCCGCTGCAATCAGCTCAGTTTTGACAGCTCTGTCCTGGTGCTGATCTGCATACTGTGCGGCTCGGCTTTCCAGCTCTGAGCTCCAACCGCAGCTGACTGCGCGAGAAGCCCTTGGTTCGACAGCGCCGCTCGATTCTGCCCACGTTAGTCTCACTTCTTTATTGATCCTCCGCTGAGGAACCGATGCTCACAAGAAGCGGGAACAGGGATGTGAGATGGTAGGACTGATCGATGATTCGGCTCTCACATGCATACACTCTTTAATAAAGTGCAAGGGCATGTGCAAATACATTCAGTGCACAGACATATGCACACACACCCAAGGACACACACACACACACACACGCCTCAGTGTTATAGAGACTTGATTAAGGGCTACTTAGGCATGCTTTTACATGTAGTCTCTCCTGATACTGAAGGTCTTTTGGTTAGGGACATGCATACAAACTAGGGCACTTGTTTATTTTTCAATTCCCAACTCTCAGTTCAACTAATGAGCGATATCACCCACTCCGCTTAATAAAAAATAATGACCACCACATTAAAACCCCCTTATTAAACCATGGGTACTCCAATCAAAATGAAAGCATAAATGTTCTGTTACAACAGAGAGCTATAAATAAAGATTAACACAAGGACGAGGAGGAGACATGCAGCAGCAGCCAATGTTAAAAAAACAAAACAATAGCGAAAGATGGTTAATTAATTTGTAATTACTGCGTAACTGGGAAGATGCAAATGTTGCAAAGAGCAAGACAGAGCTTGACAAGTGATTAATGAACAAATTAACAGTGGATAAAAATATGGATTATTACAACCATTCATATCTGGAATGTAGAGCATTAAGTAAACAACTGCATTGAGGGCAATTTTACAGCCAAATAACTATAAAGAGAATATGAAATAGCTGAGGGAGAATGTAAGGCGGCAGGGGGTGAGAGAGTTGCAAAAAACATTCGCATAGTTAACTCTGTGACGCTGCTTCTCTTTATTACAGTTACATTAGTATTTAGTGAAATTTTATATTTCCAGAACCCTCATATCACTTTTTACTGTGACTTACACCAAAATAAACTTTTTTTCCAGCTGTTGGGGTGGATTATCCTAGGTCAATTACCTAAGGTGGCTCTTACTCTACAATGCTAAGTGAAACCTCAAAAGGTTAAACATTTTCTTTGCTGCTGATACTGACATCGCTCTTACTGTAAATATGCCTATGAGAGGGCACTACACCGTTTGAAGAGGATAACTGCATTTAAGTGCCTGCTGTAGGATGAAAAGAAGGCATGTGGGAGAAGGGAAGGCCTGAATCCAAATAAGATAAAAAAAAAAAAAAAAAAAACTGGTTCGTGCACAGGAGGATTTGCAATTAAACTCAGTTCAGAGTTATTATGAAATCTGTCTGGAAGCCTGACCTGATTCTGAGAAAACTTGTGCACTTCATTTGTCTTTCATGCATCAAAAAATAAAGTTCAGTGCACTCGAGTTACACTGTCATACCTGCACTGCCCACAGGCCATACAGCACATTCAATCCCTGATGTTAGAACTACAGCTCAACCTTTGCAGCATTTTGAAGACCGATATAGACAGTATTTTTAGACTGAAGTTGCCAGAAGCTGATATTTTGTTCAAATTACAGTTTGAATCCAGCCAAGGACTTTTGCAGTATGTCTGCCTGTCTCTCTCTCTCTCAACTCAATTTTGAAATGTCTGATAAAGACATGGCAAAAAAAGGAAAACTGCAATAACTACATTCATAAATTCTTTTAGGAGGGTTAGCAACTCTTCAGCTCCTGCAAGTCTTTTTTAGTGTCTTTACAACCTAAAGTATTGAGCTGTCTACACTGTACACAGAACACTGAACACACTAACATCAAGGGGATTCCCAGCTGCTGTAGCAATAAATAAATATGGGATGTGGTGTTCTTGATGGCGATGG